>CM019044.1:26615818-26640779 GCA_009664405.1 Drosophila bifasciata
AAAATAGATTTGGTTCCTTGATGAAAAATCGGGTTGAGTGCTGCTGTTATTATTTTCAGGCACTCCAAATTTAAAAATATGTAATTTAAAAATACATTTGCAGAAAGGAAATTACACGCGCTCAATTTGAGTTCATGATTTTGTCTTACCTTTGTTGAATTAAAGTCCAATGCTTAAAACAAATTTCAATAAAGATGTGTATCCAACAGATCCGCCGGTTAAAGCATTTAAAATTAATAATATGTCACTCTCGGTAAAATTCGAATTAGCACTTAATAGAACCAACTCTAGCAGGTAATTAATTTTTTCATGCTCCGATGGACAGCCAACCAGCATTTTCAATAAAAAAGTTCGTTCACTTTGTTGACGGGACTTTGGGAACTGGCGTACATGCTTCAGTCCAAATTTCCATTCTTCCATCGAACCCCATTTAAAAACAGGACAAATGTATTCTTTTGGAATCCTGAAATATGCTTCATTAGAGTTATATACAACGATTAATTAATATACTAACCGATCAAAATTAGTATCAGACTCATTAACCCACATTCCAAATGATTTTTGTGCTGTTGCAATACATGGCTGATAACCTGCACGACACAAAAAGTCTTAGCCAATTTCCGCATCTCTGTTTTCCAAAGTTCTTCATTTTCACATTCAGGCCCCAGTTCCTCATATAAAGGAGTCAACAGTGTTGTAGTATATTGCTGAAAATGTGAAAATGTTGCGCTATCAGGCAGGCTCTGGCTTTAACTTACTTTTTAAAACTACTGCGATAGTGCCAGCTCAAATAAAATGACAACTGTTGTGCTTAACAGAGATTTGTTTTTTTCAGAACCAGATTCGGCAATTTGGAAGAAATGGTCCTTCTCTATGATAATTGTTGTAGCCAAAATGATGAAATGAATTTTCAGCAGCTAGCAAACATTTCAGCCGTGCAGTGTTGTTGTGAGAAGGATGTAGATGTAGTTGACAGATGCCGAAAAAGTTTAAAATGTAAAAGGATAAAATATTTTAAATTCCACATATGTAAATCACATGTGTAGTGACTGAGTACGGGTATAAAAGTAGTGTCGCGTTAACAACGACACAACACCTCCCTTCTCGTTTTAATTAATATTGGTTTAAAAGCCGATTACTTTTTATTCAATTTTATATTTTCCTTTTATGTACATACATACCTCAAATTTTGTATGAACTTCAGACATGTCGATGTAACGGCCGAAGTGATCTATAAATGTAAAAACGGGACTCCAAACAATATGATTGCGCTCATATTTCATGAATAAAGTCATATTAAATGCCGTTGCAAAACTTAATTCTCCGGCATAAGCTAGATTCCAGGCGTCGTGAAGTAATTTAGCCCTATAAAATATTTTTAAATATATTGAAAAACGTACTATGTGTAAAATATTTGAATTGGTATTAATAATAATATCGGATTATTAAAAAGACTCCTGCAAAAAATTTTTATTTTTTAAACTATAAAATTTGTATAGCCCTACTCGAAGAGTAAAAGGCTATATTGTATTTGTGGTAAAATTGGATGTGTGTAACATAGAGAAGGAATCGTTTCTGACCCCATAAAGTATATATATTATTGATCAGCATTGATAGCCGAGTCTATGTCTGTCTGTCCGTCTTGTTTGTCGCCCATTGCCCATTTTTTTCCAGACGGATGTGATATCTCACTCCTAAAAGTGTGTCTCAAAATTTCGCCCTGCCAACTTACGCCACCAGAAAGAGCGCACATCTGTGGCGTCCATAATTTTTAAGACAACAGAAAACGGAAAATGCTGAATTATAGAGAACGCCGAATCCATAACAATCGTGAATTTGAATCGAATCGGATCATTAGTAAAGCCACAATGGTGAAAACCATTTCGAAAGTCATCGTTCCCTCTCGCTCTCTCTCACACAAACACGGGTCGATTTGGTTTTGCGTATTTTGTGTCGCCTGGACCTCAGAGACTATAAAAGCTAGAGCAACCAAACTCTGTTCAAACTCCTGTAATACCAAATCAGAAGTGTCTTTTCGAAATTTCTCACTTACCTTCAAGAGCCACTCAATGAGGCGAAGAAGTCCACAAAGCAACCAAACTTTCATAATTTCAAACTCCTGTGATACCAAATCAAGAGGAAGTGTATTTCAAAATTTCTCCCCGCCCCTTTCCGCACAATAGACGAAAGTCCACGAATTTTGAAAAATAGAAAAAAAAACGAAAAAATGCAGTATCTTAGAGAAGGACCATTTTTACCAGATTGCCGAATCTGGTTTTAGATCAGATCATTAGTAGCCCAGCAACAATGATGAAATTAATTTTCAGCAGCTTGCTGCCAACCTTTCAGCGTTGCATTAATGGGTGTGTGAAGTGATGTAGATGGCAGATGCAGAAAAAAAAAAATGTCAAATGTAAAAAATGATAAAATTTGTTAATTTTTCCCATAAATCACAATCGTTCGTCCGTACTAGGAGCTATAGTATACAAAATTTTCTTTTCAACTTATGTGATATATCATAATCTATGTCAATATTTCGCCCCATTCTGCCTACACAAAAAACGAAAAATCCATTGCCGTCCACAATTTTTGAAGATACAGGGGAAACGTAAAATGTATCGTAGATAATGACCATATCTACCAGATTGTCAAAATAGGTTTAGATCAGATTGATATTGTAGCCATAATGATGAAATTAATTTTTAGTTGCTAAATGCCTTTTGGGCTGCTGGGGCAGCAGGGGCTACGTACCCTCTCTTTCTCGCTCACACATTCAGCTTTAACTCGTTTAGCGTACTTTTTGCGGAGAACGAGCTGGAACGGCGGTGTTATGAGAAGAGATATGTATATGAAAGAAGTTGTAGCTAAAATGCATATTGATAATATGTTAAAAATTTCACATAATTCATAAGCTCACATTTATACTAACTGAGTATGGGTATAAAGTACAAGCGAGCCCTCAGCAACTCATAACGGCCCCTCGTTATACCCCGTACTCGAAGATTAAAGGGTATATTTTATTTATATGCGTCTGTCTGTCTGTGTCCATCTTGTTTGTCCGCCCTATTGCTCCGGAGGCTATAAAGAGCTAAAAAGCAATAAATTTTTACAGACTGATGTGATCTCTCATCAAGAAAAAGAGTTTCAAAAGACCATATCTATCAGGGCCTTTAAATCAGACTGCATCATTAATATAGCCACAATAGAAACCCATTTCGAAAAATATCGTTCTCTTTCTCACACAAAAACAGGAGTCGATTTTGATTTTTTTGTATTTTTTATTGTCGCCTGGATCCTCAGGGGACTATAAAAGGCCTAAGAGTAACCAAACTTTCTGTCCCACTCCTGTGATACCAAACCAAGACAAGTGTATTTCGAAATTTCGCCCTTTGCTGCAGTGTAAGTCATTTTATGGGGATGATAGTCGCTACAGATTCTCTTTCTCTCGCTCTCACTTCTCTCACATTCTGCCTCGTGCAGAGTTCGTGTGTTGTTGATGTAAATATAGATGTAGATGTAGACTGATGCAGAAAAAAAAATGTAAAACGTTAAAACTGATAATACATTTGAAAATTCCAAATAAATCATGTGTACTGACTGAGTACGGGTAAAAGTAGAGTCGCGTTCACAGCGACTTCGTACGTTCTATCTCGTTTTCAACTTTGAATTATTAAAACACTATTCTGAGTTTCTGGGTATTCTTTTTTTTAGAATTTTTTTTAAAGTTCTTAATCTATGTATATAGGTCCTTATATGTGCCGCTTTTGCTTTTAACAGGAGGGCCGTTTCGTTTGTTATTTGTCGCAAGATTGCACAAAAAACAGCCTAAAAAATTACAATTGTTTTTCTAATTGCCAAAAACCGAAAACTATGCGTGGTGTAAATATATTTATTAGGACGGGTCGTTCGATAAATTCAATATTAACGACTTTATTCACAAAACTCAATACAATCTTTTTCTTCGCTGAGAGCGGGAAGGCTTTTTTGCGCACCCGCCATGCCCTAACCTACTTACACTAGACTTCAAAACATTAATTTCTTAAGCTGCGGCTTCAACACACATAGGTAGAGGCGCCAACTTATGGATGACCCTCCGAAACAATCCTCCGTCTAAAGCTCACTCCTAACGTCGACGACTCTGACCATGCCGTCTTCCTGCGTGGTGGCGATGATCCTCCCCAAGCAGCCACTTTACGGGGCATGTTGTCGGCCACGGGACGAGGTCTCTCTCTGAGATGCCATTTGGCCTGCAGCCCCAGGACATGTTCGCGGGACAACACCTGCCCTGACGAGACAAGTCGCGCCATCGCCGCAAGCAGCTGAGACTCTCTGGACCGGAGTCCGCAGTGATGTGGCGGACGATGAGCGACCCGCCTGTCAGCAGGTGCCCGGGCGTGAGGGCCTCGCCGTCGCTGGGGTCCAGGCTGATGGCTTCTCCGGCCTGAATTCAACAACATGGCCTCGATCCCGCCGAGGACTGTGTCGAGCTCCTCTGCGGTCAAGAGCGCGCTGCCTACCGCCCCAAGGTAGGCTATTCGCAGACTTGACACGTGCCTCCAATAGTCCTCCCATGTGCGGCGCTCGAAGCGGTATGAACGCAAATTCGCATCCGCCTCTTGATGCAAATCTGCGAACTACGTCTGCCTCTCCACGAGCGCTTTTTTACGATACAAATACTCTAGCGGAGGATGCTCACAAGTGCTCGTGGTTCGACATAAAAATTGGTATTGTGCAGATGACGAAACATAGCTCCGCACGAATTGGTGAGCGCTTCGTCAAAAGCAAAAAAAAAACTTGGCATTGTATGATATAGGAGCTTTAGCAAGTCGCCCCTACCCACAACAGTGAAAAAAAGTACACCAAGTACTAGTGTATTTCAATGATGAACGAGTTCAATCGCTGAAGACTCCGACCAACTCTAGATCCTTTTGCCGAACTTTTTCGATTTCCTCCCGATACTGCGTGACGTTGGTTAATTTCGACAATTTTGCGAAAGGCTTCACCATACCCGTGTGTGAGACCGTTTTTCAAACCGTATGCCAGGTTTTTTACATTTTCTTATAAAGCGGAACATAATAAACAACACTCTAAGCAGCTTGAGGTGTGACGAGAATCCTTCTGATAACATCTACCAACTCCGAACTTTCCACAACAGCGGTCAGACCGACCGCTGTCTTTCTTTTCTCCAGCTCAACATCTTTTGCAAGGGTCGAAATGAGGGTTCTTGAGCGGTGCTACTTTGACTTTGACGTCAACAACGATATCTGCAAACCGTCTGCAGTTCTGCTACGTATATAGACTCCATAAGCTCTCATGGAGGTGTCCGCGAAGGCATGTATCTGACCGGTGACATCGGATCGTCGGTATACACGAACCGAGGTATGGATATCTTCCAATTGAAATAGTGTATTGTTCAACATATTTCTTGCTGTTTTCCAAATGCATCGGATTCGACTCATCCCAATCTAGTTTGTTAAGCCACAGTTCCTGCAATAGGATCTGCCCTTTGGCGACAATAGGTCTTAACAATCCAAGGGGTCGAACAACTTCGATGTCACCGACAGTATGTTCCGTTTTGTCGCTCGAAGACCCATGACTTCATTGTCAATTCTGAATTGAAAGGCGTCTTCAATAGGCAACCATGAAATTCCTAACGCTTGGTCGATTCTGAATCCGAGATCGTTATGGATTTGACTGTGCTCTCAGATGCGGTAATCTCAGGTGAGTTCGAAAACCACTTCGCTAACTCTACCCTGCGGTCTGAAGAACCTGAGATACTTCGGGGCATTCAGCATTACTTGGCGATACATCTTTTTACGTCGGCAGTCAGGGGCGAACCTGTGCAGACGGAAGCGAAGCAGCGTTGAGTATAATTCCTCTTGAACGGTCGGTCCGACCATCAGAATCTCATTCAAGGCCACCTAAAAGAACGACGCATCGAAAACGAAACGAAGCTAGGTTGACGTACTTTGGGGCCGAAGGACACACTGACATGGAATTACGTAGTGTGGAGCAGAAGGAACAGTATTTTCCGTGAGCGACATATGACCTAAGGAGAGGTACTCTTCCATGAATTCCAAGTACATTCTCTTCAACTCAGAGGAGTTGCCCAAACAATGTGGATCTGATTTAAACGGCAGCCTTACTTCGAACCGACCTGATGGCAATACCTAGGTCGTCTTCCGAAAGTAATTTTCACATAACGTGTGGTCAGGCGAAATAAGTTTCGTTTGAGATGGCATTTCTTCCAGTGACCAGAACTTTTGCAAGGTCCTATCAATGGAAACCAACAACTTCACTGCAACATAAACTGCTTGCAGTTTGGGGGCAGAACTTGTGGAAACATATTTTCCCGAAACAACCCAGCCAAGAAGGGTCTTCTGAAGAGTTGGATAGTCAAGGCCTTGCTTGATTTGACCAACGCTAATAACTCAAAGAAAAATTCAGCGACAATCAGCATGTCTAATCTTTGTGGCTGGTAGAAATAGCGGTCTGCCAGTGGTAGGTTCTTTCTGGGATTTTCCAATCAGTTACATTAACTGACTGGTCAGGGTGATAACCTAAAATTGATTTCAGGATTTAGAAATCAAAGGAGAACTCGCTACCATTTATGCGCGACTTCACCACTGTATGTATTTTATTCTTAACTTGGAGAATTGGATTCACCAATACCAAGCAATTTAATACATGACTCCTCTCCGATCGGATCTGTAAGCGGTTGGCGAGGTCTTCCGTTACGAAGTTTGCCTCAGATCCAGAATCCAGGATAGCTCTGGCCAAAATGTGTTCACCGGATTTTGTTCGAACACTTACGATCGACGTAGCCAGAATCACCTTGTCCAAGTCGACGTCGCATGCAGAGCATGTGAGGTGTGGGGGTCATCCTGATTTAAAGGAGGAGACGAACTCTCTGGGGCTGGCGGCAACGCGAGACTTTTGTCAGTCACTGTGTATCGATGCAACAATGTGTGATGTGAGCGGCCGCAACTGGCATGACTTAATCTTGCTTTGTCTTTGTCGACTCTTCCGCAGACAAATGCTGCTATAGACGATTTAAAACTTTTTCAAAAATCGGACCACAGTGGCAACTTTTCAAAGTCAAGCTGTTTGTAGTGTATTCATGCAGTGTGTTTTGGCCTAACCAATTTTAGCACCACCCCAAGGCCAAGTTGCAATATGATGCAAAGTTTCAGCGGCGGTCATTGTCGCTGCCCAAAAGTGATGCGTCTGCATCTAAACCGAACGAACCTTACGTAACGGCATTGGGCAGGTACCACCGCTGACCGAAAGCTGCCGCCTCATATTGCATATTGACTGTGGGAACCTTACGCAACAGGGCTTTGTTTCCCACGATAGAACACCTGCATGGAGGCAACTCGCCCCAACGATTTTGTATAAATATAAGCTTCATTTAAATAAAAAATCAATTATAACTGAAAGACCTCCAATCATACTACATGGCGATCCTGCCATTATTATATATGTATCAGCGGCGTTATAGCGCCAGATATATAATATAATATAATAAACAAGAAAGCTTATCAGCCAAACCGTTTTATACCAGAAATACCAAAATCACCAAAATCGATCCTGCCAGTATTATATGTGTATCAGTGGCGTTTTATCGCCGGATACACATATATAATATTCACTCATATATGTATAATATACACAGCGCGTGCCAACATGAAAATCTACAAGGATATCATTACCGAGGACGAGATGTTCGCCAAAACCAACAAAAATAAAGCTGGTGGATGATGTTATCTACAAGGTGTATGGAAAGCTGATCAGCCATACTGGCGACGAAATTAAATTTGAGGGCGCCAATGCATCTGCTGAGGATGTCGATGAGGGCAAGAAAACAGTCGATAACAGCGGAAAAATCAATGTGGAGTCCGGTGTCGACGAGGTGTTGAACCAATGCTTCGCTTTCGGCGACAAGAAGTCGTACACCCTCTACCTGAAGGATATTTTGTGCGGCTTCAAGTGAGCTGCAGTTCTTCACCGACGAGTCCATGGACTGCGATGGCATGGTCTCCCTTTGGTGGAGTAACGCGCTTGAAATCAATACCCAAAGCATTCCAGTGCTCATTTTCTTCAAAGCACGGTCTCAAGGAAGAGAAGTGGTAAGCTCTGAATGTGCGTGTCTAGCTGTTGTATCTGCACGATATGGCGTCCCCAAAGATGACAACCTCAGACCCCACAACCAGGGCCAAAACCAGCCCCCATGATGCAGCAGACACACAGGAAAGTGGGCACCATCACCGGCCCCCGCCTTTCCAACCTACCAACCGCCCAACCAGAGGAACATACTTATGCATAACTTCTTTATACTTATCCGATGATTAGTTCCAATTTTTGAAGATCCTAAATTTATGTAACAATGCTAACGAATTCCTCCCCTTGTACACCGAACGCTGCAATATTATTTGATATATTGAGTACAAAACAACTAAATTCTCTTAATTTTCATTTAAAAATGTTTATTTTTTTAATTCAGCAACAAAATCTGAATATGATTTTGTGGTAGAGTACATAGCAGGAAAAAAGAAAACTATGTAGCGGATGCGCTATCCCGCATAGAAATATCAGATTTGAAAAAGTTAACTGCCAAGGCATCCCAAATACTTAAAGTAACAACACGGTCAGAAGCCGAAAAAAGTAAAAACAAAAAGCACTCTTAATACGAGTAAAAAGAAAGTCTTAAGGTCCCAAAAAAATATATGAAGCGCTATAAAAAGAAGTAAAACGACATGTCGAGCTCATTCTGACCCTTCCGAATTTACTATTCAAAAAAGGAAAACGAATTTGTAGCCAACTTATAGTAAAATGACCTGATTATTAACGAGAAAATTGACTTAGGACAATTCTTCAAGAGGCTTTACTTTAGAAGCCGGTAATCTAGGTGTCACTAAATTACAACTGTCCTTAGAAGACAGAATATTTAAATATACCCGGGTAGAAGAATTTAAAGAAATGGGAAATAAAAACCTTACAGACATAACAATTGCGTTAACGCCAAAAACAACATACTTGCAAGACAAAAAATCGATCGATAAAAATTAAAAAACAATTCCCACGATTCAATTACTGGAGGCCACCAGGGAGTCAATCGTACAATTACCAAGATTAGAGAAAAATACAACTGGAAAAACATGACAAGGATATAAAAAAGTATATCAAACATTGTTACAAATGTTTGAAGAACAAAAAACTCTCAAACACAACAAAGAAGAAATGCAATTAACTGCAACGCCAGCAAAAGCATTCGATACGGTTCAGATCGACACAATAGGACCCCTACCAAGGTCAGAAAATAATAGTGAATACGCCGTTACAATCCTATGCGATTTGACTAAATACCTTATTACAATACCGATCCCTAGCAAGCATGCTAAAAGTCGTAGCCAGTAGTATCTTTTAATAACTTTATTCTTATCTATGGTCCTATGAGGACGCTCATAACGGATATGGGTACAGAATATAAAACAGCATTTTCCGAATTATGCCAGTTATTAAAAATTGAACATAGAACATCGACAGCCCATCACCATCAGACACTCGGTGCAGTAGAACGTACACACTGAACATTCAACGAGTATGTTCGCTCGTACATCTCTAGTGAAAAGAATGATTGGGACGAATGGCTAAAGTTTTTTACATATTGCTACAATACAATACCATCAACAGTACATGGGTATTGCCCATTTTGAACTGGTTTTCGGTAAAACCACAAACGTATGACTTCCTAGAAGAAGGTAAGGTTAGTCCAGTATACAACCATGAAGCATACGATAAGGAAGTAAAATATAGATTACAGATAGCTACGAGTAGATCAAAATTATTATTAGAAAATGCAAAAACAAGACAAAAAGCATATTATGACAGGAACCTAAATAGCATACAAATAAATATAGGAGATTTAGTATTAAAAAAATGAAACAGGTCATAAACTAGATAACCAATATAAGGGCCCATATAGGTAATAGGAATGAATAACTACATATTAAAGGATAGAAATAAAACCACCAACGTAAACAAAAAATAGATTAAAAGTATATAAAGAAAATATAATATAAAAATTGTTCTTTTTCACCATTTCATGGGCATAAAAAAAAAAAAAAAAAAAAAAATATAATAATTATATAAAAATTACTTATACATACATATATATACTTATACCCTAAAAACAAAATAAAACAAAAATGTACATTAAAAAAAAAAAAAAATAATATTTAAACACACACAAACACACTTTGTAAAAAACTTGTAACACCAGAATAACCCATTACGTTATTCTTATAAAAGGAGGTGTAGTGTATTCATGCAGTGTGTTTGGCCTAACCAATTTTAGCACCACCCCCAAGGCCAAGTTGCAATTTGATGCAGTTTTAGCGGCGGTCATTGTCGCTGCATAAAAAGCGATGCCCTGCATCTAAACCGTGCGAACCTTTTACGTAACAGGCATTGGGCAGGTACCACCGCTGACCGAAAGCTGCCGCCCCTCATATTGCATATTGACTGTGGGGAATTTTACGCAACAGGGCTTTGTTTCCCCACGATAGGAATATATGCATGGAGGCAACTCGCCCCAACGATTTTGTATAAATATAAGCTTCATTTTAAATAAAAAATCAATTATAACTGGAAACACCTCCAATCATACTACATACTCATACCCCAAAAGATATGTCTAGTCACTGGGTCGACTCTGCTCAAAAATAGAGATGAATGAGCATTGCATTGCTATCTTCGTATCGTCTCCTATCGAGAGTAACAAACCATGGATCGATGACAAGGTATCGATTAGGCCCTTAGGGACGATGCGGACTGTTGCGAGATTTTTAAGATTAAACAGTGCGGAGCGTTTTGGTTTGAAAATATAAAACACTCGTTGTCGTATTTCGCTTTAGGCTGGCCATAGCCTTTGTAATAATTGGCATCGTTGACTTGGAACGCTTTTTGTTCCTAATGCTTCATTAGAGAGGCACGAAATCAAATGATTAAATTTTTATGATCACCGGTATACTATATGATCATTATGAACGAGTCTTAAAAAGGCTAATAAAATTTTTTTAGCTCCGAATATTTTGCCAACTTAATTTTGCTAGGGCCAATTTCGGAAGTCTAGCTCGAGTTGGGGGCGTGAGGCCGGCGTGTTGCTTGATATCTTCAAGGCATCGATAAGCGACATTATCTTTTGCCATGGTTACAATGTCCATTTCTTCTAGCTCGGCTCCAAATTCATCTTTTCCTTTTTTTCGCCTGCAATAATGTTGGCCTTGTTAATAGCAGAATTCAAAACATCGTGTCTTCATTGTAGCTCTATCAACTGCATAGGATCAACCCACCCTCTAATCGATCCTGTAAGCGGCGAATGCTTTTGACTCGGTTTCTGAGCTTATTTTTTTTAGTTAATCGAGAGCACCCTTATTTTCTTGTGCCATTTTATTACTTATAATCTATGCGACGACAACCACTATTTTTGTAGATAAATAAATAATAAATGTCCAAGGAGAACGAAAATCGAGAACGACAAAAATTGAATGTCTAGGCACAAGGTACGAGTCGATCGTTGCAAGTGACTGCCAAAACCGATATACCCTCCACTGTAGGGTAGCGCATCACTTTTCAAGTGAGCGCCGAAACAATATACCCTCGGAATGTAGGGTAGCGCGTCGCTTGTAAAGTGACAACAAAACAGTATTCCCTCATGTTTTCGACAATGATTGCAGTAAAAGTTTTACAAATATATATTGTGCGTCCAAATAACAGTTCAATAGTGAGTATAGTATGTTTTGTATTTGTTATATGGGGTTATATATGTATGTATGTGCACTAATAAATTACATGCATGCAAATCCCGGCTACTGTATAATACGTCTGTGCCAGAATTGAAAGCGAGGTGCAATTTTTCCAGCACAAGACAATTTATATGTATTTACGGATGTCTTCAGTTCTTACTTTTAATTTTTTTCCACAAATACCTCAAGCTCTGATTTCACTTTCCTGTCGCAGTACTCGTGATCTCCGATTGCCATTAATCCTCAGGTACACCAATCTGTATATAGCAGCAACGATGAAAAAACGGGATACCCGATTTATATTAAGACGTGTCAAAAATGGAATGTGAAAGTGATCGAATGCAATTGGTAACTACTATATTCTGAAAACTCCATACAATCTCTTCTTAAGCCTAGCTAACCTACGGTGGCAGAGCTCCGGGAGAGCGCCGACAGCGAGACCGAGCCTAACCTTACACATGTATATGAGCTACACTTCAGGCATTAATTTTTAAACTATAAAAACACAGCCAAATAGTGATAGCAATAGTATAAAAAAACCAATCGATACACCAACATGTGCAAAAACCTACGGGTGTGTGACGAGGTATATGAATCTGAAGAAAAATCATCCCTTCATATGAAATCTAGCTGCTGAAAATTCGTTTTTTATCATTGTGGATATAATATGATTAACGAAATATTGTATATGAATAATTTGGGTCGTCGTACTCGCGTCGTGGATTCGATATAAAATCAAAGTCAATAGACGTGTAAGAGGCACTCGCAGTTAAAAAAATAAAAATTTTATTAAAATCATTGAACCTTATATTGTATTAAACATTTGGTACATAACTCGAGCACAACTCTACACCCCTGCGTTCACGGTAAGAAAAAATAAACACGGCAGCAATCTTTTGACAAATTACAGATATTTATAAACCAAAAGCGTGCAACGCCATTATCCACCACGAAAAACGCCCGTGGGATCAGAAATGGTCTTAAATTACAACGTTGCAGCTTACCAAAAATTTCACATATGACTTAAAGCGATTAATTTGCTAAAGTTTGGGATAAATTGTAACAAATCATACGGGAAACCGAACAGCGGTTTCTATGTGAGCTTCGAGAAAAGGTCATCAAACTGAACGTACAGCTCCAGTGCCTGGTAAAGAAAAATACAGCAGTTAGGGCTGCAGGCATCTGAGCACATACACTGAAGATAATATATTGGCAAATAAAAAAAGGGCTTTTTGAAAAATTTGTATGCCGGCAATGGATATATTCGCACCTTATCGTTCCGAGTACATTGGGTGCCATTTGTTGACGGCGAAAAATTTGAAAAACTATATTTCGCAGTCTATGTTTTCGCTAAATCGTACGTCTCCGCCAAAAATTAGGGCCATTTTTCGAATAAGGGCAACAGCGGGCTTCGAATGGAACTATTGTTGATTCCACAATTATTGGATAACACACGAGACAAATTTTCACTGCTTCGACAAATTGGGGCTTACCGGCAAGCAGAAAAACAGCCACTGAGCTTACAATTGCTTCGATTCTCACGTGCCATTCTATGTTAACGAGCAACTCACAAAAGCTCAATATGAAATGTTCAAAAAGCAATGAACGGAAAAAGGCAAAACAAAGCTCCCCGCTGTATTTACCCGACGCTCCGCTGTTCACGTGAGAGAAGCTGGACGCGAGAACTACGTTCGCCTAAGCAGCATCCAAGAACTCTTATCAATGGTTTTATCTCAATCGCATACAAGTATTATTTAAATGCAATACGGGTATTTTATCTGAAGTATTGTTTATTTCATATATGTAATTAATTATTCAAAGGAATATAATGAGAGCTTAACTACCCACAAGGCGAGACGTTGGAACGTAAATGCCACTCGGCTGGTAATTAACTACTGACTTAAGAACCTAAACTTCCCAGCTGCGGACCCTTAGCTGCCGGCCACGGCGCTCGTCGCTGTCCAGCAAAGTGCTGACCTTGCGCCTCGTGCGTGGTGTCCTGTGGCGCCCGGCATCCGGCGACCGCGATGACGGCGATCCCACGGTTGACGAAACTACTTATCTTGCAATATCGCAGAATTCGTCCAACCCATGAACAATTCAGTTAACTCTTGTTAACTACTCTCTCCTTCAAGACTTGACCGTCCTCGGTCAAGCCCATGCTCTTCAGCATCTGCTCGATCGCGACGGTGCTGCCTGCGCCGCATCCACCAGGAAACGCCGATTAGAGCAGCGCACGCGGCCACGCCCACGACAGCGGCCAGTGCGGAACCGATTGTAGACAGCGATTTGTTCGGACTTCTATGGTGTGCTGCGGGAGCTTCTTCATTCCCCTTGTGAGAAGATACGGAAGATGCTCAACAGCGTTTGGTGGCGGGTGACGTAATCCTCGCCGATAGCTACGCGGGACTCACTTTGGCGCGCCCAAAAGTTGGTGTATTTTGATCCCGTTGACGACAGCGACCGTGGTCAAGTTACCAGGTACGTTCGGATTTTAGCTGGATTTACTATATTTATTTTTAGCCAGAGTAGTGGCGATCATTGGGTTCTGCAATTCGAGGCGTCAATATTCTGTTTCTAGTTAGAAGGGTTTCATATAGATGGGAAGTGTTAATTTCTTCCCGCTTATTTACTTTCAATAATTGATTAACCGTTTCGGTGAGGGGGCATTTATCTGTGTTTATCCTTTGGGTTTATGTTTATCTCTGTCTGTTGTTTTGAGTTTATTAAAATCATACTCGACCTGTCTCGTTTGTTGTAAGTCATCAAGTCCGGAGTTCCTGCGATTACCTTCAGTGCTGACCCAAGATATTTAAACTCCTCGCATGCCTATGATGAACTCAAAGCCGCAGTCTACGTCAGTAGGTGTTTTCGTGTCTGTTTCTAATATTTTCCTCATATGTGTTTGGTAGTTACGTCAGCCAATTATATTGTTTCTTGAATGTATCGGTCATACTCTGTCAAAGTTCGTGGGTGTTGTACGCAGAAGGTTTCGTTTCATATTGAGTGTCCGTCCGTCAATTATGGAATGTAGTCCGCGTGCGTGCAGTCCGTAAGCTTTTGAGTCAGTCATGGCTGTCGGAGTCAAGACTGCAACACAGAGCAGAATCGTAACGGGTGACCTCAAATTGTCTTTGTGGAACACCCTCCAGCTTTAATAAGAACGGTGGTTCCCAGGTCTGCCTCTACCTTTTTGTTCAGCGCAGAGGGATGTTAGCGTTGCCTAACCTCTCTTATTGGTTTCACTATGACCTTCTCGCCACCATCAAAGGTCCTATTTTGCCTGGTCGGGTTGTTTCTATCGAGTCGCTCTTGTTGGGCTTTTATTAGCTTTAACATAATTTCTTCCCCAAGGTCACAACTTGCGTGGACCACGTCCATAGGTGTCTGTTTGTGACGCAGAGTGGATGGTTCGATTATATTCGATGGTCGCTAGAATAAATAACAAGTTTAACCTGGCTATTTAAGATCGTCCACCTGGCATTGTTTGATGTGTTGCAAATGGGGCATTGGCACCTGGCTGGTTATTTCGAATGGTTCCCGAGGGTGCCTCATTGTCACAGTAGATGGTCCCAATAGCTGGGGAAGATGTTTACCAATTGTAAAATTGGAATTTTTCACGTCCGTGTGATCGTGCGTGGAAAAACAACCTGCTGCGTTATTGCAAACTTTGAAAATGTGTCAATCGCGGTGAGGAAGTACTTCCTGCATTAGGTCACCTAACTCTTGCTTATGCAGTTTATCACCACTTCTGCTGCGATTTTTCCATCTTCGAGAAAATAATAATCTTGCAGTACCTGCTTCACATTCTTCTGGGCTTGCCCTGTGCGCCCGGATTGTGTTCGGCTGTCAGTATCTCTCTTCGCTCCCCGCCGTTGGTGATGTCTGTCACCAAGGTCTTGCAAAATCAAAATTTTGTGTCCGGAAGGCATCTACCAGATCGTTTTGCACCAACGCCAAAGTCGGCCGAGTGCAATGGATGGCGTTAACGACTCCAGGCTTTACCGCTTCCTTGATGGATGCAAGAAGTGTATCTCGACTGGCAAATTCGATCTTTGTGACGGGTCTTTTCGAGAAGAGGATGTGGAACTGCTTGGAAGGGGTATTTGATTCTTCTAGGATTATCTGATTCCTGAAGCAGTTCACTGGTTTGTCTGCGGTTTCAATTACTTAAGTGAGCGAGGCTTCACTATGAATTGTTGCTGCGTCGGATAGACTCTGACTTTCTAACGCATTTATGTTTTGTCGCGACAGCGCGTCCGCTACGTGGTGTCCTGCCTGGTTTTGTATAAGACCCTTGCGCCTTACTCATCAATTCTCGCCTTCCAACGCTTTTATTTTTGGAATTGGGGTTTCTATCTGAAACCGCGAAAATCAGTGGCTGATGGTCTGTGTAGATGTTGATGTCACTCTTTTCCATTCAGGTAGTGACGAAGCGTGTCTAGGGCCCAGACTATGGCCAGAAGCTCGCTTTCATTGGTCGCATAGTTTAGTTCTCTGTCTTTCAGAGTCCTAGAAATCATGGTTATGGGTCTATTACGTTGTCACAGTACTGCCCCGATACCACTGGACGAGGGCATCAGTGGTTAGGTCGAATGGTTGGTTGAAGTCTGGGTAGTCGAGGATGACGTCTTCTTACGCCAAAATGTTCCTAAGTTTATCAAAGGCCTGTTTTGAACGTTATTAAACTGTATGGGAATGGCTTTCGAGCGTTTTTGCTGATCTTACCATTTTCCCTTCAGAATGCTAGAGATAGGTCTTGCCTATCTGAGCGATGTCCTTTATAAAACACCTGTAGTAGCTGGCGGGACCCAGCTGGCAAGACCCGCAAACAGGGTGGAGGGTTTTTCTAAACCCCCGAATAGCCTTGACTTTTATCAGGAGGCTTGTTCTCGTGCCCTCTGTTGAAACCACAAATCCAAGGAATTCCACTTGTCCCTTGAAGAACTGGGACTTTTCCTTTGACACCCTTATGTTCGCGTCGTGGAGGCTGCCAAGCACGGTGTCAATGTCTCTGACATGATCCGCCTCACTCTTTAAGAATACGTAGCATATCTTACCAATATGCTCCCGTAATACGTCATCGATGGCCCGTTGAAAGATGCTTGATGCATTCCTGAGGCCAAATGGCAAACGGCTCATATTTTCCTCCGTTAACCGAAAATTAGGTCTTTTCACGATTGCGTTCAGCTAACGCGATTTGGTGGAACCCTGACTTTTAGGTCAAGGGTAGTGAAGTATCTTGCCTTCCCAGATTTGAAAAGTATAATGGAGATACAAGGCATTTGGATACTTGTCTGGTATGGTCTTTTGAGTTGAGCTTGCGGAAGTCTATGACTAGCCGCTTCTTGTTTGAGCCCGAGTCGTCAGTACGTTTTTTTTCAACAACCCATATGGGGTGGTTGTACGGGAGACCTGGAAGGCCGAATGATTTTTGTTCCGCAATAGGTCCTTCACCTCGTCATTGACGAAATCAGTGGCTCCTACAGGGGAAGGGGGTACATTTTCGAGTATATTGGCTCTTCATCCTCGTTCCTAATTGTGGCTATTACGGCTGTGTTGAAGGGTAGCATTTCAGTCGGATCTGTAAATGCCTTTATACGGCTGGACATTATTCTGAGAAACTCGTCCCCTTACTGCTGGCGGGACCTCGATGCCGTCTACTTTTGTGAAGTTAACGCTGGGGCATTTGTGGAATAGGATCTTCTCAGATTTCTGTCCAAAGTGGAGATATTTTGTCCCCAGGTTTATATTGACGCCAGCTTTTCGTTAGCGTGTCGAGCCCTATGATGCCATCATCAAGGTTGATATCTCCGGCAAGATAAAAACGGGCATTTAGCGCGAATATGGTTAGGAGACATTTTGCTCTGCTTTATTAAAGCCGAGCAGAGTTTTACACAACAAATGGGGCCTCTACAGGGATAAATTCTTAAGTTCTTTTAATGGTTTGATGTAATTTTTCGCAGCCCCAGTGTCTATTAAAGGTTTGATGTTCTCCCGCCATTTCGTTTCCAGGGACTCTCTAAAAATTGACAGTTAACTGTCGTATCCTGTTTCTCGTCATTTCCGCCATTCTTCTGATGCTAACTGCTCGTATTTGTCCGGGTCCACCTGCGAGGTGAGGCGTTGGTCGGAAAATCTGGGATCCAGCCGGCCTTTTTATACGTACCCTGTTGGTGCCGTTATTAGCGTTTTCTGTAGCGGTAGACCTGGGTTTGTGCCCCTGCTGCTTCTGAAAGCCAGATGGCTGACGGAATTTAAGGAAGATGGATCAACATCCATCATCTCTACCTTGTCTTGGCTACGGTGACCACCTGCTTGATGGTTCCTCTGGTTGTTGTTCGTGTAGAACGTGTTCTTCGATTGTCTTTTGTAGTGATCCAGGGCTCATTCTGTCCGTACTGCCTATACTTTGTTCGGTTCTGTGGCTTGCTTTTCTAAAGCTCTTGCGTAATTCGTTGCAAAGTCATTGCCTATCATGGTTGGCCTCAATTTCTTGTGCAAGGCCAAGGCTGACACAAGTCCGCAGGCTGTGCCGCAAATAATATATCCGTGAGGCCTCTTCTTAAGCCTGAGACAAAGACACGGGTGCGTCAGCCCTATACTTCTCAATAATTTATTGCGCCTGTGTGGCGTCTTGTGACATGATCGTTTTGTTTGTGAGAAGGGGTGGAGCTTCTTCTCGACCTCTTCGTAAACTGGTGATGGACAGTCCACCCTGCCGAAGTATGGCAAGCTCTTGCTCTAGCAAGTGTATCGGACGCTTGTCCCGAATATGTAAAATCCGGGCGATTGATGATCCTCAAAAGTTCAACACTGTGTTGAACGACGCTAAAACGAGTCAGCGGGCCCTCTAATCTTGTTCCTGATTATTAAAACCGCTTGGTAGTGCTTTGAATACCCACCATCCTTCTATAGCTTATGGGCGCGCCGCTGGCGCCCTTATATTGATCCTGGGCCGTAAAATTCAGCAGCGTTTTACCGCGTCATCGCAACACCACCGTTCGGTTCTTTTTCTCGTAGGCCTTGTGGCCTCGGGACCCTAAACTCTTGCAGCCTGCCTGGTCCGTTCTGGCCTGCAAGCGCCGATTAAGTCAGCTTTGTATATCTAGGGCAGAGTTGCCCACCGCCTCTTAAAATCACTGATCTGAACAGGGTCCATTCTTTCTACTCTTTCTCAGTTCTATTTAGGTCTACACTGAGGCCGCCGGACCAGAAATGGGCTCTTTGCCGGGCCGTTGCTTCTGTTTATTTTTCTTTAGAATTAAATTCAAGTTCCCTCAAACACAGATCTCGTTGTTATTACCCGCCGACAACAATTTATTTATGGTGTGGTTTTATACGGTGTTATGGTGGTGGTTACTATTTTATCGCAACTTGCGTTTAACGCAAACAAAAAAAAACAATTCTGAGAACAACGACTGCCGAATATTTCTGATATATAAAACTTTTATTTCTTTGGTTTTGTTTTATTTTTCTACTATTGTGCGATAACTGAAGAAAAGTTTCGCATCTTTTTATTCTCTTTTATTCTCTTCGACTTGGGGTATTGATTCACAGCCGGCAACTTTTGGTGGCTGTTCCTTTGCCGTTCTGCGTTGTTTTCTTCTCTCGTCTAACGTCGCCGCTGCCCAAGCCGCATCCGCTCTTCTTGTAACAATTTTGGGGTTGATTAAATGCCTTTTATTTACACTCGAGGGCTACGATTTTGCGTGCTATTGATGCCTTTTGCACCTTTCTTCACCGTGATTTTTATTCCTGGTGTTGTATTGCGCCTATCTATTTACAGATCTCCGCGGGCGTGGATTTTTAATAATAATCGTTGTTCTCGGGCGTTCCGGATTTTCACTTTTCTTTTACTTGAGGCAGGGCTTTTGTCTCCGCACTTTCGAAGTTTTTTGGTCTTTTTTACTGAACCTTCGTTTTGCACTTTTGCCGATTTTCACTCAAAGCGGGCAAAGTCTCCGCGCCTAATGATTTTCACTCTCCTTTTTAAAGTTTTTGTTCTTCTTGAGTGGGCGTTGTCTCCCGCACTCGATGCTGTCGATCTTTCGGTTTTTACTTACCCGCGTACTCGAAGAGCAAAAGGGTATATTGTATTTGTGCTGAAAGTGGATGTGTGTAACACTAGCCAGAAGGAGGCGTTTCCGACCCCATAAAGTATATATATTCTTGATCAGCATCAATAGCCGAGTCGATATAGTCCCTGGTCTCCGTCCGTTCGTCCGTCTGTCCGTCCGTCCGTCTTGTTTTGTCGCCCATTGCTCGAAGGCTATAAGAGCTGAGCAACCAAACTTTTATCCAGTCTGATGTGGTATCTCACTCCTAGAAAGTGTTTCAAAATTTCGCCCCGCCCACTTCACGCCCCCACAAAGGGCGCACATCAATGGCGGCCACAATTTTGACAATAACAAAAACTAAAAATGCAGAATCATAGAGACAGCCCATATCTATCACGGGGCCCAAATCTGAATCGGATCGGATCATTAATATAGCCACAATAGGCAAAAATACGCAAAAACTTCGCTCCATCCCTTTCGCACTCACACAAAATCGAGTCGATTTGGTTTTCGTAAATATGAACGCGCCTGGATCTCAGAGACTATAAGAGCTAGAGCAACCAAACCTTTTTGCCCAGACTCCTGTAATACCAAACCTGAACAAGTGTATTTCAAAATTTCGCCCCCCCTTCCGCCCCCACAAAGGGCGAAAATCCACAATTTGAAGATAGAAAAAACCAAAAATTCAGTATCAAAGGGAAATGATCATATCTACCAGATTCCCGAATTTGGTTCAGATCGGATCATTATTGTAGCCACAATGATCAAATGAATTTTCAGCAGCGGGAATACCCCGCGGTTGTGTTTCCCCTCGTCCGATTGCTGCTTAAGTCATTTTGTGGGGTTGATTGTCGCGGCAGATTCTCTCACACACACACTCACGCTCAAACATGCCACTCATTTGCGGTGTACGTGTGTTGTTGTGAACGAGAACTTGATGTAGATATAGATGTCGATGACAGATGCTTAGCAAAATGTATAAAATGCCAAAAACTGAAAAAACATTTTAAATTTCCACTGTCCACTGGAGCGCAGGTATAAAGTAGAGTCGCGTTCCGAAGCGTCCGTACGTTCTTTCTCGTTTTGTTTTGCACTTTTCACCGATTTTCACTTAGCGGGCGTCTCCGAACTAATTTACTCTCGGGGTGGTTTCGATCGCGTTTGGTGCCAGTAATGTTTAAATACGGCACGGGTATTTGATGTAAAGTATTATTTATTTCATGTGTGTAATTAAACTTTGCTAAGGAATACAATGATTAAATACCCGCAAGGCGAGACGTTGAAACGTGAATGCCACTCGGCTGGTAATTAACAACTGACTTAAGATCGGCATCCCACGGTTGACGAAACCGCTTTATCTTGCCAGATCGCAGAATTCGTCCAACCCAATGGACAATTCAGTTAACTCTTTGTTAACTTACATATAGAACACGATCATCAAGGGAGCTTTCATAGTTAAATGTCTCTCTTCCCTTTCTCTTTATGTATTCATTGTTAGTTTTAAGAGTTTACTGCATATTTTCTCCATTGTAACTGTAAGTTTTATGTACGCTTTTCAGGTGTGGGTCGAATATCTCGTTGAATTTGTCTATGCGTCACTTAATGATGGATAAGTTATCTTGCAATATGCAGAGTAATTTAAGTTCAGAGGCGAGTAGTTATGCATTAATCCGTATTCTTAGCCAGCAACACAACGTCTTAACATTTTTCTTATTAATGCTCAGAGTCTGACCAAGAATATGGATGAATTTACGTACTTTTACAAACTACGTCCAAATGTTTGTGATGAGATGATTTATATTGTGTGACGGCTACAATGTTTTTCGTTCGGACCGTGAGGGACATGTTGGGAGTGTTGCAATTTATGTTAAGTCAACCTGACAGCTAAAGTAATAAATAAGCACACAAGCGAGAGTCTAATAAAGCATATCTTTCTCGACGTAAAGGAGCCAGACAAGCGTCCATTATACTAATTGGCTGCATCTACAGACCAAATCGCACAACAGATTTTTTCGGGAAGCCATCTCAATACTGGAAACAATTTCTTTAGGATATAGGAATGCCAGAAATCACTGGTGATGCTGGCGATGATTCCCATGTTTGCATGCTGCAAACTCTGACTACCAAACTCACATCTCTCAAAGTACTAACAAACTGCTTGATGTATTTATACCCGTACTCGAAGAGTAAAAGGGTATATTGTATTTGTGGTAAAGTGGTTGTGTGCTACATAGAGAAGGAATAATTTCCGACCCTATAAAAGTATATATATTCTTGATCAGCATCAATAGCCGAGTCGATATAGCCCTGCCTGTCCGTCCGTCTGTCTGTCCGTCTTGTTTGTCGCCCAAAGGCTATAAAAGCTAGAGCAAACCAAATTTTTTCCAGACTGATGTGATATCTCACTCCTACAAATGTATTTCAAAATTTCAAAAAATGAATTTTCAGCAGCGATATTCCCCGCTACCTTAAATAAAAAACGACATTTACGGTTGATAGCTATTGATTTTCTCTACGCAGGTACGTGTGTCTACAATGTAGATAACAGATGCAGGAAAAAATGTAAAATGTAAAAAATTATAAAATATTTGAAAACTCCACATAAATCATACCGACTGAAAACGGTTATAAAAAGTAGTGTCGCCTTAACAGCGACACCACAGGTTCTATCTCGTTTACTCTAGCTAAATGTAAAATTTGTTTTATTCTTCTTATCTATTATTGTTATATTGTTGTTATCATTTTATTTTTGTTATTTGTATTTCCCTATGTATTTATTATCAAGTACTAGCAAACCGGCGAACGTTTTCGCCACCAGATAACTTCGTTTTATGCTTAACATTTCGTTTGGTGATTAAAGATGAAGAGCAATTTTTGTTTGTTTTATATTTGAGGAAAAATTGTATTTCATTTTCACAACAGTAATGAATTCATTTCGATTACAAAATGAAGTGTTATTTAGTTGAACTCTCTAAGTAAATGAAAGTGAATCAAAAAGTAAATACTAAATCGCAGCGTTATGCGTGTTCGCAAATTATCCGTTTTCGTTGAAGTGCTCTTTGGGTAAATTACAATTTTGTTTTTGGTCTGACGTTAACACAAACAAAGTGGATGATTTCCAACCTCGTGACACGCAACGTATAACTGTCCATGTGAAAACAATGATTTTCAAAATTTATCCCGCAAACACTAAGCGATTTGCCTTGCGACTTGTTAATTGTCATTCGTTTTGAAGTCAAACGGAAGATTAATGGAATCATTGGTATTCGAGGAATACATACATTTTCGCCTGCGTACTTTCCGTTAATAATGGTTCCCTCAATCAAATTCGGCATAGTCTTTTACCGAAAAGTCGAGTACCACCGTTTTGGATTCAAATTACGCAATATCACACCAACTTTGAGTTCAAGTTATGTGGTGGAAGTCCTGGTAACCCAGAGTTCATCGGGATTTACTTCATCGGGATGGAACCAATAGGATTTGTATGTC
This sequence comes from Drosophila bifasciata, assembly GCA_009664405.1. Classification (NCBI taxonomy): domain Eukaryota; kingdom Metazoa; phylum Arthropoda; class Insecta; order Diptera; family Drosophilidae; genus Drosophila; species Drosophila bifasciata. The sequence continues at coordinate 26,639,175 of CM019044.1, forward strand.
ACCAAATAGTCAATTTTTTGATTGAATTGTGAAATTCAGTGCGTGTACATCATTATTCTTTGCGGCAAGAATTGCTCGTTGACTTAACCAAGCATAATTCTGATAATTCTCAGAATTGTCTCGTTTACACGATGAATGATATTGCTTCTTCGCTGAACGACAATGTCTCGCGATTTGGTTGGATCGTCAACAATAATTGCAGCAACATCATTAACGGTGGGGTGAATCTTCGCACATGTTCACCTGTTGGGGGTACAATCCGCTCTTATGACAAATTTGTGCGTATCCGATGGCATTCGTTCCAATGCTGTTTTGAACATATTAACCACAGCATTATTAGCGTGAAAAAATGCTTTGCAACCGTTCAATAATTCGTCTCTTTAACTGTTGTGTTCCTCGTATATTGCACCGCACATTCATCGACGAAAATGAAATATATTTGTGAGAAATTGATGCGGTTCATCGCACATTGAACCATCGACGAAATGAAATATGGAAGAATTTGTAAGAAATTGATGCGGTTCAATTCTGGTGGTTGGCACCATTGAACCAGCCGCCTTCCTCGAATGATATTAGCTCCAAAGGAAGTCATGCGAAAGCAGTTATTGTATGCAAGGATGTGTTGGAAGAAAATGGCTGGAATCGGGATCACTTCCATCGAACAATGGTTTCCCTGTGGTGGTGTAAGTAATGGATCCAGTTTGACTTTTCCACTTGCGCAGCACAATCCAGCCGTTTTCTTTGAACTTTTAACGCATTGCAATATCGGCATATAGTCGCCTTCATTGGTCCAATATCTAAATTTTCATCATCACTGTAGTTCGCAGTGGGATCATCATATTGGAATACCAAGCGATTGTAGCGATGCCAATGATCTTTGTGTCCTCACGCGTTGTCCCAATCGGGAATTTCCTCTTATTATATTTTTTGTTTCCTTCTTCTAAGTTCTGTAACATACCGTTGCTGGCTTGCAATATGAGGAAAAACGAAAACCTTTTTAATTCGCTTTCACAGAACACAATCCCGGTTTGTCACATGAAATTTACTGAGCAGAGAACAATGAGTGAGAGTGTCAAACAGCGTATCACGCACCGGCGCCCACATCGTATACTGGGTCAATTGTTGAATAGTTGAATAGTTGAAAATAAGAAATTTCTTGGCTGTTTTCCCAACACAAGCTCGAAAGGGCAATAGCCGTGAACCGAAGAAGGGGTAACGTTAAAACAATAGGTGAAATGTTGTATATATTCGTCCCAATTATTTTTATACCCGTACTTGAAGAGTAAAAGGTTATATTGTATTTGTGGTAAAAGTGGATGTGTGTAACATAGAGAAGGAATCGTTTCCGACCCCATAAAGTATATATATTCTTGATCAGCATCCATAGCCGAGTCGATATAGACATGTCTATCCGTCCGTCAGTCTTGTTGTCGGCCTTTGCTCGGAGGCTATAAGAGCTAGAGAAACCAAATTTTGTTTCCACACTGATATGATATCCCACTCCTACAAATGTATTTCAAAATTTCGCCCCGCCCACTTCCAACCCCACAAAGGGCGCACATCCGTAGCATCCAGAATTTGAAGACAACAGAAAACAAGAATTGC
>CM019044.1:26641079-26818023 GCA_009664405.1 Drosophila bifasciata
TACCATACCATACCATATCTTCAAAATTGTGGATTTTCGTCTTTTGGGGAGGCGGGAGGTGGCGTGGCAAAATTTTGAAATAAACTTGCACTGAAGCGATATCACTGGAGTCTTGGCAAAAAGTTTGGTTGCTCTAGTTCTTATAGTCTCTGAGATCGAGGCGCTCATTTGTTCGAAAAACAAATCGACCAGTTTTTTTGGGAGTGCGAAAGAGAGGGAGCGACCCTATCTCTTATAGCCTTCGAACAATGGGCGACAAACAAGACGGACAGACAGACGGACGGACAGACATGGCTATATCGACTTGACTATTGATGCTGATCAAAGAATATATATACTTTTATAGGGTCGGAAATTATTCCTTCTCTATGTTACACACATCCACTTTTACCACAAATACAATATACCCTTTTACTCTTCGAGTACGGGTATAAAAATACTATATAAAAATGATTAATTTACCATTTGAAATCTTAATATTTCCCAGACGGTAAGCTTAAACAACAAAGTAATTAAGTTAAGCTTATAATGCCTTTATTAGCATTTCAGAATGGATAATTTCGTTACAACCAGATGTAAGATACTTAACTTACGTGAAGTAAAAATACCATCTCTGAGAAATAGCAATAAAAAATACATACAATTTTTAAATTTTATTCAAATTATTATTATTATTATTTATTCTGCTGTAAAAACGTCAACGAATTTCAAAGCCTCAATTAATCAGAAAAATAGATTTGGTTCCTTGATGAAAAATCGGGTTGAGTGCTGCTGTTATTATTTTCAGGCACTCCAAATTTAAAAATATGTAATTTAAAAATACATTTGCAGAAAGGAAATTACACGCGCTCAATTTGAGTTCATGATTTTGTCTTACCTTTGTTGAATTAAAGTCCAATGCTTAAAACAAATTTCAATAAAGATGTGTATCCAACAGATCCGCCGGTTAAAGCATTTAAAATTAATAATATGTCACTCTCGGTAAAATTCGAATTAGCACTTAATAGAACCAACTCTAGCAGGTAATTAATTTTTTCATGCTCCGATGGACAGCCAACCAGCATTTTCAATAAAAAGTTCGTTCACTTTGTTGACGGGACTTTGGGAACTGGCGTACATGCTTCAGTCCAAATTTCCATTCTTCCATCGAACCCCATTTAAAAACAGGACAAATGTATTCTTTTTGGAATCCTGAAATATGCTTCATTAGAGTTATATACAACGATTAATTAATATACTAACCGATCAAAATTAGTATCAGACTCATTAACCCACATTCCAAATGATTTTTGTGCTGTTGCAATACATGGCTGATAACCTGCACGACACAAAAAAGTCTTAGCCAATTTCCGCATCTCTGTTTTCCAAAGTTCTTCATTTTCACATTCAGGCCCCAGTTCCTCATATAAAGGAGTCAACAGTGTTGTAGTATATTGCTGAAAATGTGAAAATGTTGCGCTATCAGGCAGGCTCTGGCTTTAACTTACTTTTAAAACTACTGCGATAGTGCCAGCTCAAATAAAATGACAACTGTTGTGCTTAACAGAGATTTGTTTTTTTTTTCAGAACCAGATTCGGCAATTTGGAAGAAATGGTCCTTCTCTATGATAATTGTTGTAGCCAAAATGATGAAATGAATTTTCAGCAGCTAGCAAACATTTCAGCCGTGCAGTGTTGTTGTGAGAAGGATGTAGATGTAGTTGACAGATGCCGAAAAAAGTTTAAAATGTAAAAAGGATAAAATATTTTAAATTCCACATATGTAAATCACATGTGTAGTGACTGAGTACGGGTATAAAAGTAGTGTCGCGTTAACAACGACACAACACCTCCCCTTCTCGTTTTAATTAATATTGGTTTAAAAAGCCGATTACTTTTTTATTCAATTTTATATTTTCCTTTTATGTACATACATACCTCAAATTTTGTATGAACTTCAGACATGTCGATGTAACGGCCGAAGTGATCTATAAATGTAAAACAGGACTCCAAACAATATGATTGCGCTCATATTTCATGAATAAAGTCATATTAAATGCCGTTGCAAAACTTAATTCTCCGGCATAAGCTAGATTCCAGGCGTCGTGAAGTAATTTAGCCCTATAAAATATTTTTAAATATATTGAAAAACGTACTATGTGTAAAATATTTGAATTGGTATTAATAATAATATCGGATTATTAAAAAGACTCCTGCAAAAAAAATTTTTTATTTTTAAACTATAAAATTTGTATAGCCCTACTCGAAGAGTAAAAGGCTATATTGTATTTGTGGTAAAATTGGATGTGTGTAACATAGAGAAGGAATCGTTTCTGACCCCATAAAGTATATATATTATTGATCAGCATTGATAGCCGAGTCTATGTCTGTCTGTCCGTCTTGTTTGTCGCCCATTGCCCATTTTTTTTTCCAGACGGATGTGATATCTCACTCCTAAAAAGTGTGTCTCAAAATTTCGCCCTGCCAACTTACGCCACCAGAAAGAGCGCACATCTGTGGCGTCCATAATTTTAAGACAACAGAAAACGGAAAATGCTGAATTATAGAGAACGCCGAATCCATAACAATCGTGAATTTGAATCGAATCGGATCATTAGTAAAGCCACAATGGTGAAAACCATTTCGAAAGTCATCGTTCCCTCTCGCTCTCTCTCACAGAAACACGGGTCGATTTGGTTTTGAGTATTTTGTGTCGCCTGGACCTCAGAGACTATAAAAGCTAGAGCAACCAAACTCTGTTCAAACTCCTGTAATACCAAATCAAGAGAAGTGTCTTTCAAAATTTCTCCCCGCCCCCTTCCGACCACTCAATAGACGAAAGTCCACAAGCAACCAAACTTTCTGTTCAAACTCCTGTGATACCAAATCAAGAGAAGTGTATTTCAAAATTTCTCCCCGCCCCTTTCCGCACAATAGACGAAAGTCCACAATTTTGAAAATAGAAAAAAAACGAAAAATGCAGTATCTTAGAGAAGGACCATTTCTACCAGATTGCCGAATCTGGTTTAGATCGGATCATTATTGTAGCAACAATGATGAAATTAATTTTCAGCAGCTTGCTGCCAACCTTTCAGCGTTGCATTAATGGTGTGTGAAGTGATGTAGATGGCAGATGCAGAAAAAAATGTCAAATGTAAAAAATGATAAAATTTGTTAATTTTCCACATAAATCACAATCGTTCGTCCGTACTAGGAGCCATAGCTACAAAATTTTCTTTTCAACTTATGTGATATCATAATCTATGTCAATATTTCGCCCCATTCTGCCTACACAAAAAAACGAAAAATCCGTGCCGTCCACAATTTTGAAGATACAGGGAAACGTAAAATGAGGTATCGTAGATAATGACCATATCTACCAGATTGTCAAAATAGGTTTAGATCAGATTGATATTGTAGCCATAATGATGAAATTAATTTTTAGTTGCTAATGCCTTTTGGGCTGCTGGGGCAGCAGGGGCTACGTACCCTCTCTTTCTCGCTCACACATTCAGCTTTAACTCGTTTAGCGTGCTTTTGCGGAGAACGAGCTGGAACGGCGGTGTTATGAGAAGAGATATGTATATGAAAGAAGTAGCTAAAAATGCATATTGATAATATGTTAAAAATTTCACATAATTCATAAGCTCACATTTATACTAACTGAGTATGGGTATAAAAGTACAAGCGAGCCCTCAGCAACTCATAACGGCCCCTCGTTATACCCGTACTCGAAGATTAAAAGGGTATATTTTATTTATGGCAAAAGTCCGTCTGTCTGTCTGTCCATCTTGTTTGTCGCCTATTGCTCGGAGGCTATAAGAGCTAAAGCAGCCAAATTTTTTTTACAGACTGATGTGATCTCTCATCCAAGAAAAGAGTTTCAAAAGACCATATCTATCAGGAGCCCAAATCTGAACTGCATCATTAATATAGCCACAATAGAGAAACCCATTTCGAAAAATATCGTTCTCTTTCTCACACAAAAACGAGTCGATTTGTTTTTTTGTATTTTGTGTCGCCTGGATCTCAGAGACTATAAGAGCTAGAGTAACCAAACTTTCTGTCCACACTCCTGTGATACCAAACCAAGACAAGTGTATTTCGAAATTTCGCCCCGCCCCCTTGCAGTGTAAGTCATTTATGGGGATGATAGTCGCTACAGATTTCTCTTTCTCTCGCTCATACACTTCTCACACATTCTGCCTCGTGCAGAGTTCGTGTGTTGTTGATGTAAATATAGATGTAGATGTAGACTGATGCAAAAAAAAAATGTAAAACGTTAAAACTGATAATACATTTGAAAATTCCAAATAAATCACATGTGTACTGACTGAGTACGGGTATAAAAGTAGAGTCGCGTTCACAGCGACTTCGTACGTTCTATCTCGTTTTCAACTTTGAATTATTAAAACACTATTCTGAGTTTCTGGGGATTCTTTTTTAGAATTTTTTTTTAAAGTTCTTAATCTATGTATATAGGTCCTTATATGTGCCGCTTTGCGCAACAGGGCCGTTTCGTTTGTTATTTGTCGCAAGATTGCACAAAAACAGCCTAAAAATTACAATTGTTTTCTAATTGCCAAAAACCGAAAACTATGCGTGGTGTAAATATATTTATTAGGACGGGTCGTTCGATAGAATTCAATATTAACGACTTTATTCTAAAACTCAATACAATCTTTTCTTCGCTGAGAGCGGGAGAGAGCTTTTATTGCGCACCCGCCATGCCCTAACCTACTTACACTAGACTTCAAACATTAATTTCTTAAACTGCGCGGCTTCAACACATAGGTAGAGGCGCCAACTTATGGATGACCCTCCGAAACAATCCTCCGTCGCTCCTCCTAACGTCGACGACTCTGACCATGCCGTCTTCCCCTGCGTGAGTGGCGATGATCCTCCCAAGCAGCCACTTTACGGAGGCATGTTGTCCTCGGCCACGGGGACGAGGTCTCTCTCTGGTGCCATTTGGCCTGCAGCCCCAGGACATATTCGCGGGACAACACCTGCCTAACTGACGAGACAAGTCGCCATCGCCGCAAGCAGCTGAGACTCTCCTGGACCGGAGTCCGCAGTGATGGCGGACGATGAGCGACCCGCCTGTCAGCAGGTGCCCGGGCGTGAGGGCCTCGCCGTCGCTGGGGTCCAGGCTGATGGCTTCCTCCGGCCTGGAATTCAACATGGCCTCGATCCCGCCGAGGACTGTGTCGAGCTCCTCTGCGGTCAAGAGCGCGCTGCCTACCGCCCATAGGAGTAGGCTATTCGCAGACTTGACACGTGCCTCCAATAGTCCTCCCATGTGCGGCGCTCGAAGCGGTATGAACGCAAATTCGCATCCGCCTCTTGATGCAAATCTGCGAACTACGTCTGCCTCTCCACGAGCGCTTTTACGATACAAATACTCTAGCGGAGGATGCTCACAAGTGCTCGTGGTTCGACATAAAAATTGGTATTGTGCAGATGACGAACATAGCTCCGCACGAATTGCGAGCGCTTCGTCAAAAGCAAAAAAAACTTGGCATTGTATGATATAGGAGCTTTAGCAAGTCGCCCCCTACCCACAACAGTGAAAAAGTACACCAAGTACTAGTGTCTTCAATGATGAACGAGTTCAATCGCTGAAGACTCCGACCAACTCTAGATCCTTGCCGAACTTTCTCGATTTCCTCCCGATACTCGTGACGTTGGTTAATTTCGACAATTTTGCGAAAGGCTTCACCATACTCCGTGTGTGAGACCGTTTTTTCAAACCGTATGCTCAGGTTTTACATTTTCTTATAAAGCGGAACATAATAAACAACACTCTAAGCAGCTTGAGGTGTGACGAGAATCCTTCGATAACATCTACCAACTGCGAACTTTTCACGGCAGTGGTCGGTCCGACCGATGTCTTTCTCTTCTCCAGCTCAACATCTTTTGCAAGGGTCGAAATGAGGGTTCTTGAGCGGTGCTACTTTGGACTTTGACGTCAACAACGATATCTGCAAACCGTCTGCAGTTCTGCTACGTATATAGACTCCATAAGCTCTCATGGAGGTGTCCGCGAAGGCATGTATCTGGACCGGTGACATCGGATCGGTATACACGAACCGAGGTATGGATATCTCTTCCAATTGAAATAGTGTATTGTTCAACATATTTCTTGCTGTTTCCAAATGCATCGGATTCGACTCATCCCAATCTAGTTTGTTAAGCCACAGTTCCTGCAATAGGATCTTGCCCTTTATGACAATAGGTCTTAACAATCCAAGGGGTCGAACAACTTCGATGTCACCGACAGTATGTTCCGTTTTTTGTCGCTCGAAGACCCATGACTTCATTGTCAATTCTGAATTGAAAGGCGTCTTCAATAGGCAACCATGAAATTCCTAACGCTTGGTCGATTCTGAATCCGAGATCGTTATGGGCTTGACTGTGCTCTCAGATGCGGTAATCTCAGGTGAGTTCGAAAACCACTTCGCTAACTCTACCCCTGCGGTCTGAAGAACCTGAGATACTTCGGCATTCAGCATTACTTGGCGATACATCTTTTTACGTCGGCAGTCAGGGCGAACCTGTGCAGACGGAAGCGAAGCAGCGTTGAGTATAATTCCTCTTGAACGGTCGGTCCGACCATCAGAATCTCATTCAAGGCCACCTAAAAGAACGACGCATCGAAAACGAAACGAAGCTAGGTTGACGTACTTTGGGGCCGAAGGACACACTGACATGGAATTACGTAGTGTGGAGCAGAAGGAACAGTATTTTCCGTGAGCGACATATGACCTAAGGAGAGGTACTCTTCCATGAATTCCAAGTACATTCTCTTCAACTCAGAGGAGTTGCCCAAACAATGTGGATCTGATTTAAACGGCAGCCTTACTTCGAACCGACCTGATGGCAATACCTAGGTCGTCTTCCGAAAGTAATTTTCACATAACGTGTGGTCAGGCGAAATAAGTTTCGTTGGAGATGGCATTTCTTCCAGTGACCAGAACTTTTGCAAGGTCCTATCAATGGAAACCAACATAAACTGCTTGCAGTTTGGGGGCAGAACTTGTGGAAACATATTTTCCCGAAACAACCCAGCCAAGAAGGGTCTTCTGAAGAGTTGGATAGTCAAGGCCTTGCTTGATTTGACCAACGCTAATAACTCAAAGAAAAATTCAGCGACAATCAGCATGTCTAATCTTTGTGGCTAGTAGAAATAGCGGTCTGCCAGTGGTAGGTTCTCTGGGATTTTCCAATCAGTTACATTAACTGACTGGTCAGGGTGATAACCTAAAATTGATTTCAGGATTTAGAAATCAAAGGAGAACTCGCTACCATTTATGCGCGACTTCACCACTGTATGTATTTTATTCTTAACTTGAGAATTGGATTCACCAATACCAAGCAATTTAATACATGACTCCTCTCTACGGATCTGTAAGCGGTTGGCGAGGTCTTCCGTTACGAAGTTTGCCTCAGATCCAGAATCAAGGATAGCTCTGGCCAAAATGTGTTCACCGGATTTTGTTCGAACACTTACGATCGACGTAGCCAGAATCACCTTGTCCAAGTCGACGTCGCATGCAGAGCATGTGAGGTGTGGGGTCATCCTGATTTAAAGGAGGAGACGAACTCTCTGGGGCTGGCGGCAACGCGAGACTTTTGTCAGTCACTGTGTATCGATGCAACAATGTGTGATGTGAGCGGCCGCAACTGGCATGACTTAATCTTGCTTTGTCTTTGTCGACTCTTCCGCAGACAAATGCTGCTATAGACGATTTAAAACTTTTTCAAAATCGGACCACAGTGGCAACTTTTCAAAGTCAAGCTGTTTGTAGTGTATTCATGCAGTGTGTTTGGCCTAACCAATTTTAGCACCACCCCAAGGCCAAGTTGCAATATGATGCAGTTTCAGCGGCGGTCATTGTCGCTGCCCAAAAGTGATGCGTCTGCATCTAAACCGTGCGAACCTTACGTAACGGGCATTGGGCAGGTACCACCGCTGACCGAAAGCTGCCGCCTCATATTGCATATTGACTGTGGGAACCTTACGCAACAGGGCTTTGTTTCCCACGATAGAACACCTGCATGGAGGCAACTCGCCCCAACGATTTTGTATAAATATAAGCTTCATTTAAATAAAAATCAATTATAACTGAAAGACCTCCAATCATACTACATGGCGATCCTGCCATTATTATATATGTATCAGCGGCGTTATAGCGCCAGATATATAATATAATATAATAAACAAGAAAGCTTATCAGCCAAACCGTTTATACCAGAAATACCAAAATCACCAAAATCGATCCTGCCAGTATTATATGTGTATCAGTGGCGTTTTATCGCCGGATACACATATAATATTCACTATATATGTATAATATACACAGCGCGTGCCAACATGAAAATCTACAAGGATATCATTACCGAGGACGAGATGTTCGCCAAAACCAACAAAATAAAGCTGGTGGATGATGTTATCTACAAGGTGTATGGAAAGCTGATCAGCCATACTGGCGACGAAATTAAATTTGAGGGCGCCAATGCATCTGCTGAGGATGTCGATGAGGGCAAGAAAACAGTCGATAACAGCGGAAAAATCAATGTGGAGTCCGGTGTCGACGAGGTGCTGAACCAATGCTTCGCTTTCGGCGACAAGAAGTCGTACACCCTCTACCTGAAGGATATTTTGTGCGGCTTCAAGGAGCTGCAGTTCTTCACCGACGAGTCCATGGACTGCGATGGCATGGTCTCCTTGGTGGAGTAACGCGAAATCAATACCCAAAGCATTCCAGTGCTCATTTTCTTCAAGCACGGTCTCAAGGAAGAGAAGTGGTAAGCTCTGAATGTGCGTGTCTAGCTGTTGTATCTGCACGATATGGCGTCCCCAAAGATGACAACCTCAGACCCACAACCAGGGCCAAAACCAGCCCCCATGATGCAGCAGACACACAGGAAAGGGGCACCATCACCGGCCCCCGCCTTTCCAACCTACCAACCGCCCAACCAGAGGAACATACTTATGCATAACTTCTTTATACTTATCCGATGATTAGTTCCAATTTTTTGAAGATCCTAAATTTATGTAACAATGCTAACGAATTCCTCCCCTTGTACACCGAACGCTGCAATATTATTTGATATATTGAGTACAAACAACTAAATTCTCTTAATTTTCATTTTAAAATGTTTATTTTTTTTAATTCAGCAACAAAATCTGAATATGATTTTGTGGTAGAGTACATAGCAGGAAAAGAAAACTATGTAGCGGATGCGCTATCCCGCATAGAAATATCAGATTTGAAAAAGTTAACTGCCAAGGCATCCCAAATACTTAAAGTAACAACACGGTCAGAAGCCGAAAAAGTAAAAACAAAAAAGCACTCTTAATACGAGTGGTAAAGAAAGTCTTAAGGTCCCAAAAATATATGAAGCGCTATATAAAAAGAAGTAAAACGACATGTCGAGCTCATTCTGACCCTTCCGAATTTACTATTCAAAAAGGGAAAACGAATTTGTAGCCAACTTATAGTAAATGACCTGATTATTAACGAGAAAATTGACTTAGGACAATTCTTCAAGAGGCTTACTTTAGAAGCCGGTAATCTAGGTGTCACTAAATTACAACTGTCCTTAGAAGACAGAATATTTAAATATACCCGGGTAGAAGAATTTAAAGAAATGGGAAATAAAAACCTTACAGACATAACAATTGCGTTAACGCCAAAAACAACATACTTGCAAGACAAAAATCGATCGATAAAATATTAAAACAATTCCACGACGACCCAATTACTGGAGGCCACCAGGAGTCAATCGTACAATTACCAAGATTAGAGAAAAATACAACTGGAAAAACATGACAAGGGATATAAAAAAGTATATCAAACATTGTTACAAATGTTTGAAGAACAAAACTCTCAAACACAACAAAGAAGAAATGCAATTAACTGCAACGCCAGCAAAAGCATTCGATACGGTTCAGATCGACACAATAGGACCCCTACCAAGGTCAGAAAATAATAGTGAATACGCCGTTACAATCCTATGCGATTTGACTAAATACCTTATTACAATACCGATCCCTAGCAAGCATGCTAAAGTCGTAGCCAGTAGTATCTTTAATAACTTTTATTCTTATCTATGGTCCTATGAGGACGCTCATAACGGATATGGGTACAGAATATAAAAACAGCATTTTTCGAATTATGCCAGTTATTAAAATTGAACATAGAACATCGACAGCCCATCACCATCAGACACTCGGTGCAGTAGAACGTACACACCGAACATTCAACGAGTATGTTCGCTCGTACATCTCTAGTGAAAAGAATGATTGGGACGAATGGCTAAAGTACTTTACATATTGCTACAATACAATACCATCAACAGTACATGGGTATTGCCCATTTGAACTGGTTTTCGGTAAAACCACAAACGTATGACTTCCTAGAAGAAGGTAAGGTTAGTCCAGTATACAACCATGAAGCATACGATAAGGAAGTAAAATATAGATTACAGATAGCTACGAGTAGATCAAAATTATTATTAGAAAATGCAAAAACAAGACAAAAAGCATATTATGACAGGAACCTAAATAGCATACAAATAAATATAGGAGATTTAGTATTAGTTAAAAATGAAACAGGTCATAAACTAGATAACCAATATAAGGGCCCATATAAGGTAATAGGAATGGAATAACTACATATTAAAGGATAGAAATAAAACCACCAACGTAAACAAAAATAGATTAAAAGTATATAAAGAAAATATAATATAAACAATTGGTTCTTTTTCACCATTTCATGGGCATAAAAAAAAAAAAAAAAATATAATAATAATTATATAAAATTACTTATACATACATATATACTTATACCCTTAAACAAAATAAAACAAAAATGTACATTAAAAAAAAATAATAATATTTAAACACACACAAACACACTTTGTAAAAACTTGTAACACCAGAATAACTCCATTACTATATTACGTTATTCTTATAAAAGGGAGGTGTAGTGTATTCATGCAGTGTGTTTGGCCTAACCAATTTTAGCACCACCCCAAGGCCAAGTTGCAATTTGATGCAGTTTTAGCGGCGGTCATTGTCGCTGCCCAAAAGTGATGCGTCTGCATCTAAACCGTGCGAACCTTACGTAACAGGCATTGGGCAGGTACCACCGCTGACCGAAAGCTGCCGCCTCATATTGCATATTGACTGTGGGAACCTTACGCAACAGGGCTTTGTTTCCCACGATAGAATACCTGCATGGAGGCAACTCGCCCCAACGATTTTGTATAAATATAAGCTTCATTTAAATAAAAATCAATTATAACTGAAACACCTCCAATCATACTACATACTCATACCCACTTCTGTCTAGTCACTGGGTCGACTCTGCTCAAAACGAGATGAATGAGCATTGCATTCGCTATCTTCGTATCGTCTCCTATCGAGAGTAACAAACCATGGATCGATGACAAGGTATCGATTAGGCTCCTTAGGGACGATGCGGACTGTTGCGAGATTTTTGGCAGATTAAACAGTGCGGAGATTTGGTTTGAAAATATAAAACACTCGTTGTCGTATTTCGCTTTAGGCTGGCCATAGCCTTTGCACAATTGGCATCGTTGACTTGGAACGCTTTTTTTGTTCCTAATGCTTCATTAGAGAGGCACGAAATCAAATGATTAAATTTTTCGATCACCGGTATACTATGATCATTATGAACGAGAGTCTTAAAAAGGCTAATAAAATTTTTTAGCTCCGAATATTTGCCACTTAATTTTGCTAGGGCCAATTTCGGAAGTCTAGCTCGAGTTGGGGGCGTAGAGGCCGGCGTGTTGCTTGATATCTTCAAGGCATCGATAAGCGACATTATCTTTGCCATGGTTACAATGTCCATTTCTTCTAGCTCGGCTCCAAATTCATCTTTTCCTTTTTTTTTCGCCTGCAATAATGTTGGCCTTGTTAATAGCAGAATTCAAAACATCGTGTCTTCATTGTAGCTCTATCAACTGCATAGGATCAACCCACCCTCTAATCGATCCTGTAAGCGGCGAATGCTTTTGACTCGGTTTCTGAGCTTATTTTTTAGTTAATCGAGAGCACCCTTATTTTCTTGTGCCATTTTATTACTTATAATCTATGCGACGACAACCACTATTTTTGTAGATAAATAAATAATAAATGTCCAAGGAGAACGAAAATCGAGAACGACAAAAATTGAATGTCTAGGCACAAGGTACGAGTCGATCGTTGCAAGTGACTGCCAAAACCGATATACCCTCCACTGTAGGGTAGCGCATCACTTTCCAAGTGAGCGCCGAAAACAATATACCCTCGGAATGTAGGGTAGCGCGTCACTTGTAAAGTGACAACAAAAACAGTATTCCCTCATGTTTTCGACAATGATTGCAGTAAAAGTTTTACAAATATATAATTGTGCTTCCAAATAACGGTTCAATAGAGTATAGTATGTTTTGTATTTGTTATATGGGGTTATATATGTATGTATGTGCACTAATAAATTACATGCATGCAAATCAACTCTACTGTATAATACGTCTGTGCCAAGAATTGAAAGCGAGGTGCAATTTTTCCAGCACAAGACAATTTATATGTATTTACGGATGTCTTCGATTCTTACTTTTAATTTTTTCCACAAATACCTCAAGCTCTGATTTCACTTTCCTGTCGCAGTACTCGTGATCTCCGATTGCCATTAATCCTCAGGTACACCAATCTGTATATAGCAGCAACGATGAAAACGGGATTACGCGGCCGGATTTGTATTAAGACGTGTCAAAAAATGGAATGTGCGCTCGATCGAATGCAATAGTAACTACTATATTCTGAAACTCCTTACAATCTCTTCTTAAGCCTAGCTAACCTACGGTGGCAGAGCGGGGAGAGCGCCGACAGCGAGACAGAGCCTAACCCTAACTTTCTTACACTACACTTCAGGCATTAATTTTTTAAACTGGTGAAACACAGCCAAATAGTGATAGCAATAGTATATGAAAACCAATCGATACACCAACATGTGTGAGCAGTGTGTGAGCGAGAGAGAGAATCTGTGGAGACTATCATCCCGTGGCGTGGGAAATCGCTGCTGAAAATTTATTTTATCATTGTGGCTATAATAATGATTAACGAAATATTGCCTCCCAATAAAAAGAATTTGGGTCGTCGTACTCGCGTCGTGGATTCGATATATAATCAAAGTCACCAGACGTGTTTCTTGCCACGCTCCTAGAAAATTAAAAAATTTTATTACAATCATTGAACCTTAATTGTATTAAAACATTTTCTAAGAACACTCGAGCACAACTCTACACCCTGCGTTCACGGTAAGAAAAAATAAACACGGCAGCAATCTTTTACCGACAAATTACAGATATTACAAGATATACAGAAAACGCCACTCCACCACAAAAACGCCCGCGGGACAGCGCTGCTGCTGAAGTACAACGTTGCAGCTTAGATGCACCTTCACCCAGACTTTTGGCGATTATTTCCGAAAAGTTTGGGGAGCAGGCCCAACTCATACGGGAAACCGAACAGCGGATTCTATGTGAGCTTCGAGACAAGGTCATCAAACTGAACGGGGAGCTCCAGTGCCTGGTAAAGAGGGTGGAGCAGTTAGAGACGCAGGCATCTGAGAACGGCACACTGAAGGAAAAAATATTGGCACAGGGGAGCTTTGAGCAGAAGCTGGAGGTGCCGGCAATGGATGGGGTCGCACCTGACTTCCGAGTACATTGGGTGCCATTTGTTGACGGCGAAAATTTGAAAACTATATTTCGCAGTCTATGTTTTTCGCTAAATCGTACGTCTCCGCCAAAAATTAGGGCCATTTTTCGAATAAGGCAACAGCGGGCTTCGAATGGAACTATTGTTGATTCCACAATTATTGGATAACACACGAGACAAATTTTCACTGCTTCGACAAATTGGGGCTTACCGGCAAGCAGAAAAACAGCCACTGAGCTTACAATTGCTTCGATTCTCACGTGCCATTCTATGTTAACGAGCAACTCACAAAAGCTCAATATGAAATGTTCAAAAAAGCAATGAACGGGAAAAGGCAAACAAAGCTCCCCGCTGTATTTACCCGACGCTCCGCTGTTCACGTGAGAGAAGCTGGACGCGAGAACTACGTTCGCCTAAGCAGCATCAAGAACTCTTATCAATGGTTTTATCTCAATCGCATACAAGTATTATTTAAATGCAATACGGGTATTTTATCTGAAGTATTGTTTATTTCATATATGTAATTAATTATTCAAAGGAATATAATGAGAGCTTAACTACCCACAAGGCGAGACGTTGGAACGTAAATGCCACTCGGCTGGTAATTAACTACTGACTTAAGAACCTAAACTTCCCAGCTGCGGACCCTTAGCTGCCGGCCACGGCGCTCGTCGCTGTCCAGCAAAAGTGCTGACCTTGCGCCTCGTGCGTGGTGTCCTGTGGCGCCCGGCATCCGGCGACCGCGATGACGGCGATCCCACGGTTGACGAAACTACTTATCTTGCAATATCGCAGAATTCGTCCAACCCAATGAACAATTCAGTTAACTCTTGTTAACTACTCTCTCCTTCAAGACTTGACCGTCCTCGGTCAAGCCCATGCTCTTCAGCATCTGCTCGATCGCGACGGTGCTGCCTGCGCCGCATCCACCAGGAAACGCCGATTAGAGCAGCGCACACGGCCACGCCCACGACAGCGGCCAGTGCGGAACCGATTGTAAGGTTTGTTCGGACTTCGGTCAGGTGCTGCAGATTTTCTTCATTCAGCTTGTGAAGATACGGCAGGCTCAACAGCGTTTGGTGGCGGGTGACATTAATCCTCGCCGAGGTAGCTACGCCCGGGACTCTCTTTGGCGCATTGCTGAAGTTGGTGTATTTTGTCCCGTTGACGAGAGCGACCTGGTCAAAGGTTACCAGGTACGTTCCCGGATTTTGGCTGGATTTACTATATTTATTTTAGCCAGAGTAGTGGCGATCATTAGGTTCTGCAATTCGAGCGTCAATATTCTGTTTCTAGTTAAGAGGGTTTCATATAGATGGGAAGTGTTAATTTCTTCCTGCTTATTTACTTTCAATAATTGATTAACCGTTTCGGTGAGGGCATTTATCTGTGTTTGAGTCCTTGAGTTTATGTTTATCTGTCTGTTGTTTGAGTTTATTAAATCATACTCGACCTGTCTCGTTTGTTGTAAGTCATCTAAGTCCGGAGTTCCTGCGATTACCTTCAGTGCTGACCCCAAGATATTCAAACTCCTCGCATGCCTATGATGAACTCCTAAAGCCGCAGTCTACGTCAGTAGGTGTTTCGTGTCTGTTTCTAATATTTTCCTCATATGTGTTTGTGGGAACACGTCAGCCAATTATATTGTTTCTTGAATGTATCGGTCATACTCTGTCAAGTTCGTGGAGTGTTGTACGCAGAAGGTTTCGTTTCATATTAGTGTCCGTCCGTCAATTATGGGAATGTAGTCCGCGTGCGTGCAGTCCGTAAGCTTTGAGTCGGTCATGGCTGTCAAGGTCAAGACTGCTAGGAGGCAGAGATATTCAACGGGTGACCTCAAATTGTCTTTGTGGAACACCCTCCCTTTAATAAGAACGGTGGTTCCCAGGTCTGCCTCTACCTTTTGTTCAGCGCAGAGGGATGTTAGCTTGTTGCCTAACCTCTTATTGGTTTTCACTATGACCTTCTCGCCTACATCAAAGGTCCTATTTTGCCTGGTCGGGTTGTTTCTATCGAGCTGCTCTTGTTGGGCTTTTATTAGCTTTAACATAATTTCTTCCCCAAGGTCACAACTTGCGTGGACCACGTCCATAGGTGTCCTGTTTGTGACGGAGTGGATGGTTCGATTATATTCGATGGTCGCTAGAATAACAAGTTTAACCGTATCGTCCACCTGGCGTTGCAATTTGGCACCTGGCTATTTCTAACAGGGTGCCTCATTGTCACAGTAGATGGTCCTAATAGCTGGGAAGATGTTTACCAATTGTAAAATTGGAATTTTTCACGTCCGTGATCGTGCGTGAAGCAACCTGCTGCGTTATTGCAAACTTTGAAAATGTGTCAATCGCGGTGAGGAAGTACTTCCCTGCATTGGAGTCACCCCTAACTCTTGCTTATCCTGCAGTTTATCACCACTTCTGCTGCGATTTTTTCCATCTTCGGAAAATAATAATCTTGCAGTACCTGCTTCACATTCTTCTGGGCTGCCCTGTGCGCCCGATTGTGTTCGGCTGTCAGTATCTCTCTTCGCTCCCCGCCGTTGGTGATGTCTGTCACCAAGGTCTTGCAAAATCAAAATTTTGTGTCCGGAAAGGCATCTACCAGATCGTTTTGCACCAACGCCAAAGTCGGCCGAGTGCAATGGATGGCGTTAACGACTCCAGGCTTTACCGCTTCCTTGATGGATGCAAGAAGTGTATCTCGACTGGCAAATTCGATCTTGTGACGGGTCTTTTCGGAGAAGAGGATGTGGAACTGCTTGGAAGGGGTATTTGATTCTTCTAGGATTATCTGATTCCTGAAGCAGTTCACTGGTTTGTCTGCGGCTTCAATTACTTAAGTGAGCGAGGCTTCACTATGAATTGTTGCTGCGTCGGATAGACTCTGACTTTCTAACGCATTTATGTTTTGTCGCGACAGCGCGTCCGCTACGTAATTGTCCCTGCCTGGTTTGTATAAGACCCTTGCGCCTTACTCATCAATTCTCGCCTTCCAACGCTTTATTTTGGAATTGGGGTTTCTATCTGAAACCGCGAAAATCAGTGGCTGATGGTCTGTGTAGATGTTGATGTCACTCTTTCCATTCAGGTAGTGACGAAGCGTGTCTAGGGGCCCAGACTATGGCCAGAAGCTCGCTTTCATTGGTCGCATAGTTTAGTTCTCTGTCTTTCAGAGTCCTAGAAATCATGGTTATGGGTCTATTACGTTGTCACAGTACTGCCCCGATACCACTGGACGAGGCATCAGTGGTTAGGTCGAATGGTTGGTTGAAGTCTGGGTAGTCGAGGATGACGTCTTCTTACGCCAAAATGTTCCTAAGTTTATCAAAGGCCTGTTTCTGAACGTTATTAAACTGTATGGGAATGGCTTTCGAGCGTTTTTTGCTGATCTTACCATTTTCTCCCTTCAGAATGCTAGAGATAGGTCTTGCTATCTGAGCGATGTCCTTTATAAAACACCTGTAGTAGCTGGCAGGACCCAGCTGGCAAGACCCGCAAACAGGGTGGAGGGTTTTCTAAACCCCCGAATAGCCTTGACTTTATCAAGGCTTGTTCTCGTGCCCTCTGTTGAAACCACAAATCCAAGGAATTCCACTTGTCCCTTGAAGAACTGGGACTTTTCCTTTGACACCCTTATGTTCGCGTCGTGGAGGCTGCCAAGCACGGTGTCAATGTCTCTGACATGATCCGCCTCACTCTTTAAGAATACGTAACATATCTTACCAATATGCTCCCGTAATACGTCATCGATGGCCCGTTGAAAGATGCTTGATGCATTCCTGAGGCCAAATGGCAAACGGCTCATATTTTCCTCCGTTAACCGAAAATTAGGTCTTTTCACGATTGCGTTCAGCTAACGCGATTTGGTGGAACCCTGACTTTAGGTCAAGGGTAGTGAAGTATCTTGCCTTCCCCAGATTTGAAAGTATAATGGAGATACAAGGCATTGGATACTTGTCTGGTATGGTCTTTTGAGTTGAGCTTGCGGAAGTCTATGACTAGCCGCTTCTTGTTTGAGCCCGAGTCGTCAGTACGTTTTTTTTCAACAACCCATATGGGGTGGTTGTACGGAGACCTGGAAGGCCGAATGATTTTGTTCCGCAATAGGTCCTTCACCTCGTCATTGACGAAATCAGTGGCTCCTACAGGGAAGGGGTACATTTTCGAGTATATTGGCTCTTCATCCTCGTTCCTAATTGTGGCTATTACGGCTGTGTTGAAGGGTAGCATTTCAGTCGGATCTGTAAATGCCTTTATACGGCTGGACATTATTCTGAGAAACTCGTCCCTTACTGCTGGCGGGACCTCGATGCCGTCTACTTTTGTGAAGTTAACGCTGGGGCATTTGTGGAATAGGATCTTCTCAGATTTCTGTCCAAAGTGGAGATATTTTGTCCCCAGGTTTATATTGACGCCAGCTTTCGTTAGCGTGTCGAGCCCTATGATGCCATCAAAGGTTGATATCTCCGGCAAGATAAAAAACGGGCATTTTATGCCGAATATGGTTAGGAGACATTTTTGCTCTACTTTATTAAAGCCGAGCAGGGATTTTACAACAAATGGGGCCTCTACAGGGATAATTCCCTTAAGTTCTTTTAATGGTTTGATGTAATTTTTCGCAGCCCCAGTGTCTATTAAAAGGTTTAGTGTTCTCCCTGCTACTGTTCGTTTGACGCACGGGAGCAGGGACTCTCCCCTAAAAAATTGACAGTATAACTGTCGTATCCTGCACTATTCTCTTCATCAATTCCGCCATTCTTCTGATGCTAACTGCTCGTATTTGTCCGGGTCCACCAGAGCGAGGTGAGGCGTTGGTCGGAAAATCTCTGGGATCCAGCCGGCCTTTTATACGTACCCTGTTGGTGCCCGTTATTAGCGTTTTCTGTAGCCGGTAGGCCTGGGTTGTGCCCCTGCTGCTTCTGAAAGCCAGATGGCTGACGGAATTTAGAGGAAGATGGATCAACAACCATCATCTCTACCTTGTCTTGGCTACGGTGACCACCTGCTTGATGGTTCCTCTGGTTGTTCGTGTAGAACGTGTTCTTCGATTGTCTTTTGTAGTGATCCGGCTCATTCTGTCTGTCCTGCCTATACCTTGTTCGGTTCTGTGGCTTGCTTTCTAAAGCTCTTGCGTAATTCGTTTGCAAAGTCGTGCCTATCATGGTTGGCCTCAATTTCTTGTGCCAAGGCCAAGGCTGACGGCAAGTCCGCAGGCTGTGCCGCAAATAATGTATCCGTGAGGCCTCTTCTTAAGCCTGAGACAAAGGCACGGAGTGCGTCAGCCCTATACTTCTCAATAATTTATTGCGCCTGTGCGGCGTCTTGTGACATGATCGTCTTATTTGTGAGAAGGGTGAGCTTCTTCTCGACCTCTTCGTAAAACTGAGTGATGGACAGTCCACCCTGCCGAAGTATGGCAAGCTCTTGCTCTAGCAAGTGTATCGGAAGCTTGTCCGAATATGTAAAATCGAGGCGATTGATGATCCCCTCAAAGTTCAACACTGTGTTGAACGACGCTAAGAGCGAGTCAGCGGGCCCTCTAATCTTGTTCCTGATTATTAAAACCGCTTGGTAGTGCTTTGAATACCCTACAAATCCTTCGTATAGCTTATGGGCAGCCTTTGCTGCCTGGCGCCAGGAAACATATTGATCCTGGGCCACGTTGAATTCTGGCAGCGTTTTTACCGCGTCATCGCAACTTACCGTTCGGTCCAAGGTGACCTTCTCGTAGGCCTTGGCCTCGGGGACCTAAACTCTTGCAGCCTGCAGCTGGTCAGTTACAGCCTGCAAACGCCGATTAAAGTCAGCTTTTTGTATATCTAGCGCAGAGTTGCCCACCGCCTCTATAAAATCACTGATCTGAACAGGGTCCATTCTTTCTACTCTTCCCTCGGATTCTATTTCAAGGTCTACACTGAGGCCGCCGAACAATTTCGCTAACTCAGAAATGGGCATAGCTTTGCCGGGCCGTTGCTTCTGTTTATTTTCTTTAGGAATTAAATTCAAGTTCCCTCAAACACAGATCTCGTTGTTATTACCCGCCGACAACAATTTATTTATGGTGTGGTTTTTATACGGTGTTATGGTGGTGGTTATGGTTATGGTGTTACTTACGTTACTTGCGTTTAACGCAAACAAAAAAAAAAAAACAATTCTGAGAACAACGTCGGCCGAATATTTCTGAATATATAAACCTTTTATTTCTTTGGTTTTGTTTTTATTTTCTACTATTGTGCGATAACTGAAGAAAAGTCACTTACATCTTTTTTATTCTCTTTTATTCTCTTCGACTTGGAGTATTGATTCTAGCCGGCACAACTTTTTGGTGGCTGTTCCTTTATTGTTCTGCGTTGTTTTTCTTCTCTCGTCTAACTTCGCCGCTGCCCAAGGCCGTCCACTCTTCTGTAACAGTTTGGGGTTGATTAAATGCCTTTTATTTACACTCGAGGCTACGAGCTTTTGCGTGCAATTGATGTACGCACCTTTCTTCACCGTGATTTTTTATTCCTGGTGTTGTATTGCGGCGATCTATTTACAGATCTCCCGCGGGCGTGGCTTTTTAATAATAATCTCTGTGTTTTTGAGCGGGCGTTGTCTCCGCGCTCCACAGTTTCCACTTTCTTTTTACTTGTTCTTGAGCGGGCTTGGTGTCCGCACTCGATGTTTTTTGGTCTTTTTGTTTGACCCTTCTTTGCACTTTTTGCCGATTTTCACTCAGCGGGCTTCGTCTTTGCGCCTAATGATTTTCACTCTCCTTTTAAAGTTTTTTGTTCTTTCTTGAGTGGGCGTTGTCTCCGCACTCGATGCTGTCGATCTTTCGGTTTTTATACCCGTACTCGAAGAGTAAAAGGGTATATTGTATTTGTGCTGAAAGTGGATGTGTGTAACACACAGAAGGAGGCGTTTCCGACCCCATAAAAGTATATATATTCTTGATCAGCATCAATAGCCGAGTCGATATAGCCCTGTCTGTCCGTCCGTCTGTCCGTCCGTCCGTCTTGTTTGTCGCCCATTGCTCGAAGGCTATAAGAGCTAGAGCAACCAAACTTTTTATCCAGTCTGATGTGGTATCTCACTCCTAGAAAAGTGTTTCAAAATTTCGCCCCGCCCACTTCCGCCCCCACAAAGGGCGCACATCTGTGGCGGCCACAATTTTGACAATAACAAAAACTAAAAATGCAGAATCATAGAGACAGCCCATATCTATCTGGGGCCCAAATCTGAATCGGATCGGATCATTAATATAGCCACAGTAGAGGCAAATATACGCAAAAACTTCGCTCCATCCCTTTCGCACTCACACAAAATCGAGTCGATTTGGTTTTCGTAAATATGAACGCCTGGATCTCAGAGACTATAAGAGCTAGAGCAACCAACCTTTTTGCCCAGACTCCTGTAATACCAAACCTGAACAAGTGTATTTCAAAATTTCGCTCCGCCCCCTTCCGCCCCCACAAAAGACGAAAATCCACAATTTTGAAGATAGAAAAAACCAAAAATTCAGTATCAAAGGAAATGATCATATCTACCAGATTCCCGAATTTGGTTCAGATCGGATCATTATTGTAGCCACAATGATCAAATGAATTTTCAGCAGCGGGAATACCCCGCGGTTGTGTTTCCCCTCGTCCGATTGCTGCTTAAGTCATTTATTGGGGTTGATTGTCGCAGCAGATTCTCTCACACACACACTCACGCTCAAACATGCTGCCTCGTGCAGTGTACGTGTGTTGTTGTGAGAACTGATGTAGATGATGTAGATGTAGATGTCGATGACAGATGTAGCAAAAATGTAAAATGTAAAAACTGAAAAACATTTTAAAATTCCACATAAATCACTGAGTACGGGTATAAAAGTAGAGTCGCGTTCGAAGCGACTCCGTACGTTCTTTCTCGTTTTGTTTTGCACTTTTCACCGATTTTCACTTAGCGGGCGTTGTCTCCGAACTAATTTACTCTCTCGGGGGTGGTTTTCGATCGCGTTGGGTGCCAGTAATGTTTAAATACGGCACGGGTATTTGATGTAAAGTATTATTTATTTCATGTGTGTAATTAAACTTGCTAAGGAATACAATGAGAGATTAAATACCCGCAAGGCGAGACGTTGAAACGTGAATGCCACTCGGCTGGTAATTAACAACTGACTTAAGATCGGCATCCCACGGTTGACGAAACTGCTTATCTTGCCAGATCGCAGAATTCGTCCAACCCAATGGACAATTCAGTTAACTCTTGTTAACTTACATAGAACACGATCATCAAGGGAGCTTTCATAGTTAAATGTCTCTCTTCCCTTTCTCTTTATGTATTCATTGTTAGTTTTAAGAGTTTACTGCATATTTTTCTCCATTGTAACTGTAAGTTTTTATGTACGCTTTTCAGGTGTGGGTCGAATATCTCGTTGAATTTGTCTATGCGTCACTTAATGATGGATAAGTTATCTGCAATATGCAGAGTAATTTAAGTTCAGAGGCGAGTAGTTATGCATTAATCCGTATTCTTAGCCAGCAACACAACGTCTTAACATTTTTCTTATTAATGCTCAGAGTCTGACCAAGAATATGGATGAATTTACGTACTTTACAAACTACGTCAAATGTTTGTGATGAGATGATTATGTGTGACGGCTACAATGTTTTTCGTTCGGACCGTGAGGGACATGTTGGGAGTGTTGCAATTTATGTTAAGTCCAACCTGACAGCTAAAGTAATAAATAAGCACACAAGCGAGAGTCTAATAAAGCATATCTTTCTCGACGTAAAGGGAGCCAGACAAGCGTCCATTATACTAATTGGCTGCATCTACAGACCAAATCGCACAACAGATTTTTCGGAAGCCATCTCAATACTGGAAACAATTTCTTTAGGATATAGGAATGTAGAAATCACTGGTGATGCTGGCGATGATTCCATGTTTGCATGCTGCAAACTCTGACTACCAAACTCACATCTCTCAAAGTACTAACAAACTGCTTGATGTATTTATACCCGTACTCGAAGAGTAAAAGGGTATATTGTATTTGTGGTAAAAGTGGTTGTGTGCTACATAGAGAAGGAATAATTTCCGACCCTATAAAGTATATATATTCTTGATCAGCATCAATAGCCGAGTCGATATAGCCCTGCCTGTCCGTCCGTCTGTCTGTCCGTCTTGTTTGTCGCCCAAAGGCTATAAAAGCTAGAGCAACCAAATTTTTTTTCCAGACTGATGTGATATCTCACTCCTACAAATGTATTTCAAAATTTCAAAATGAATTTTCAGCAGCGATATTCCCCGCTACCTTGCAACAAAAACGACATTTACGGTTGATAGCTATTGATTTTCTCTACGCAGAGTACGTGTGTCTACAATGTAGATAACAGATGCAGGAAAAAATGTAAAATGTAAAAAATTATAAAATATTTGAAAACTCCACATAAATCATACCGACTGAAAACGGTTATAAAAGTAGTGTCGCCTTAACAGCGACACCACAGGTTCTATCTCGTTTACTCTAGCTAAATGTAAAATTTGTTTTTTATTCTTCTTATCTATTATTGTTATATTGTTGTTATCATTTATTTTTGTTATTTTGTATTTCCCTATGTATTTATTATCAAGTACTAGCAAACCCGGCGAACTCCGTTTCGCCACCAGATGGCTTCGTTTTATGTAACATTTCGTTTGGTGATTAAAAGATGAAGAACAATTTTTGTTTGTTTTATATTTGAAAAGGAAAAATTGTATTTCATTTCACAACAGTAATGAATTCATTTCGATTACAAAAATGAAGTGTTATTTAGTTGAACTTCTCTAAGTAAATGAAAGTGAATCCAAAGTAAATACTTAATCGAAGCGTTATACATGTTCGCAAATTATCCGTTTCATTGAAGTGCTCTTTGGTAAACCACAATTTTTGTTTTTGGTCTGACGTTAACACAAACAAAGCGGATGGTTTCCCAACTCGTGAACACGCAACGTATAACTGTCCATGTGAAAAACAATGATTTTCAAAATTTATCACGCAAACACTAAGCTATTTGCCTTGCGACTTGTTAATTGTCATCGTTTGAAGTCAAACGGAAGATTAGTCGGAATCATTGGTATTCGAGGAATACATACATTTACACCTGCGTACTTTCCGTTAATAATGGTTGCCTCAATCAAATTCGGCATAAGTCTTTTTACCGAAAGTCGAGTACTGTCATCGGGATTCATCATCGGGATGGAACCAATAGATTTGTATGTCACCAAATCCTCAGCAATTTTTAATTGAATTGTGAAATTCAGTGCGTGTGCATCATTAATTCTTTGCGGCAAGAATTGCTCGTTGACTTAACCAAGCATAATTCTGATAATTCTCAGAATTGTCTCGTTTACACGATGAATGATATTGCTTCTTCGCTGAACGACAATGTCTCGCGATTTAGTTGGATCGTCAACAATAATTGCAGCAACATCATTAACGGTGGGTGCATTGAATCTTCGCACATGTTCACCTGTTGGGGTACAATCCGCTCTTATGACAAATTTGTGCGTATCCGATGGCATTCGTTCCAATGCTGTTCTGAACATATTAACCACAGCATTATTAGCGTGAAAAAATGCTTGCAACTGTTCAATAATTCGTCTCTTTAACTGTTGTGTTCCCTGTATATTGCACCGCACATTCAGCTGATCCACCATCGACGAAATGAAATATATTTGCAGAAATTGATGCGGTTCATCTGGTGTTGGCACCATTGAACCATGCAAATGATATATTTGTCCTTGTATCTTTAATTGCAAACAATCATTTGTTGAAGAATACGGTGTAACTTCTGATCGTGTGATGGTGTATATGTAGTTGTTACGTGTTGCAATTCATTGTGTTGGTGTGAGTGATTGGTTATGTGTGCTGTATCTTTTTACCTTGCAAGTCGGCATGAAGCCGCCTTCTCGAATGATATTAGCTCCAAAGGAAGTCATGCGAAAGCAGTTATTGTATGCAAGGATGTGTTGAAGAAAATGGCTGGAATCGGGATCACTTCCATCGAACAATGGTTTCAGTGGCTGTGGTGGTGTAAGTAATGGATCCAGTTTGACTTTTCCACTTGCGCAGCACAATCCAGCCGTTTTCTCTTTTTGAACTTTAACGCATTGCAATATCGGCATATAGTCGTCATTGGTCCAATATCTAAATTTTCATCATCACTGTAGTTCGCAGTGGGATCATATTGGAATACCAAGCGATTGTATGATGCCAATGATCTTTGTGTCCTCACGCGTTGTCCCAATCGGGAATTTCCTCTTATTATATTTTGTCTTCCTTCGCTTAAGTTCTGTAAATACACTTGTTGCTGGCTTGCAATATGAGGAAACGAAAACCTTTTTTTTTTTAATTCGTTTTCACAGTGAACACAATCCCGGTTTGTCACATGAAATTTACTGAGCAGAGAACAATGAGTGAGTGTCAAACAATGTATCACGCACCGGCGCCCACATCGTATACTGGGTCAATTGTTGAATAGTTGAATAGTTGAAAATAAGAAATTTCTTGGCTGTTTTCCCAACACAAGCTCGAAAGGGCAATAGCCGTGAACCGAAGAAGGGGGTAACGTTAAAACAATAGGTGAAATGTTGTATATATTCGTCCCAATTATTTTTTTATACCCGTACTTGAAGAGTAAAAGGTTATATTGTATTTGTGGTAAAAGTGGATGTGTGTAACATAGAGAAGGAATCGTTTCCGACCCCATAAAGTATATATATTCTTGATCAGCATCCATAGCCGAGTCGATATAGACATGTCTATCCGTCCGTCAGTCTTGTTGTTGGCCTTTGCTCGGAGGCTATAAGAGCTAGAGAAACCAAATTTTGTTTCCACACTGATATGATATCCCACTCCTACAAATGTATTTCAAAAATTTCGCCCCGCCCACTTCCAACCCCACAAAGGGCGCACATCCGTAGCATCCAGAATTTGAAGACAACAGAAAACAAGAATTGCAGATTCATAGAAAAATACGATATCTATCAAGGGCCCAAATCTGAATCAGATCGGATCATTAATATAGCCATAATGGAGAAAACCATTTCGGAAAATATCGTTCCCTCTCGCTACATCTCACTCACCAACGTGTCGACTTTGCCCATTCATACAGCCATTCATGATCCTGGAGCTCAGAGACAATAAGAGCTGGAGCAACCAAACTTTTTGTCCAAGCTCCTGTGATACCACTTCAGTACAAGTGTATTTCAAAATTTCGTCCACAATTTTGAAGATAGGAAAAAACGAAAATGCATTATCGTAGGGAAGCAAGGGCACTGCTTCTGACCAAAAAAGGCACCTCAGAAGGCAGTAGACTGCGCAGGATGCTAGCAGAGACACGTCAAAAGAATCTCGATACACTGCTAAAGGGTGCTGGCCCGGACAATTGCAGCGATTTCTCATATGGAAGCTCACGAGAGGAGTTAAAAGACAGCCGCATTTCCAATCCTCCATACTGAATCCTAGTAGCCACTGGCTTAAGACTGATTGCGACAAAGCAAATGCATTTGCTGACCAACTGTCGTCCACCTTCACAACTTTTCAACTTCCAGACGCTTCTCACCGTGAAGAGGTTGCAAACTTCTTAAGCGCTCTTATGCAACCAGCCCGCCCCATTAGACCCATAATGCCGCAAGAAGTCACGCTACACCTAAAGGCGCTCAAACTAAAAAAGATCCCTGGACACGGCGGCATCGACTACCGAGCGGAAAAGTCTCTTTCACGCAAAGGAGTCCTAGGCCTGGTAAAAACTTTCAACGCCATGCTAAGTCTGGGACATTTTCCAAGGCAGTGGAAACGTGCGCGGATTGTCATGATCCTGCCTCAAGTAGCAGGTCACATACCACAACATCCATTTAGTTTCAGAAAATCCCACGGCTGCCCTGAACAAGTCCATCGCACGGTCAACCTTATCACTCAAGGATTCGAGCATAAGCTTCACACCGTAGGCGTGTTCCTTGATTTTAAACGAGCTTTCGACAAGGTGTGGCACGATTGCGTGCTCTTCAAAATTAAGGATCTTCTCCCAGCACCCTACTTCGCCATCCTGAGCTCTTTCATTGCTGATCGGACCTCCGATGTGGTAGTAAGAGACTCACGCTCCAGCTTGGCAAAGATTCACGCAGGAGTGCCCCAAGGAAGTGTACTTGGTCCTTTCCTGTACTCCCTTTGACATGCCAGCTCCGTTTCCCGTCACAAATCCCGAAGAAAGTCACCTACCCTTCTTCTTCTGGCTACCTACGCCGACGACACGGCCATGCTTGCGTCCCACTCGTGTCAGCAAACAGCTTCGGCTGCAAAACTGGTTGTGTGCGATGGAGCGATGGACTAAGCAATGGAACATAGCCAACAACTGCAGCAAGTCGGCATGCCTTCTCCTTCAGGCGTCTGATCGGCTTTGATCTGACCTTTGATGATAGCAACATCGAAAACGTTACCTCCCACTGCTACCTGGGTGTACACTTGGATCGCCGGCTTATATGGAACACTTACATAACTGAAGTCAAATCGAAATGCCTTTGAAAGCTCCAGAAGCTCGATTGGCTCTTGAAGTCCAGAAGTCTTCAGCTGTCAAAGAAGGCTCTTTTGCTGAAGGCAATTTTAACGCCAAGTTGGCGTGAAGTTTGCTCTTGCAGTTTGGGGCACCGATTCTAGGCACAAACTGAACAGACAGGGTGGCGCAGGCACGTGCAGCTCGGCGGGCATCCGGGCTTCCCTGGTATGTAACCAACCGAGCAATTGAAAACGATCTTTGCCGACAGGCTAATGGCGCACCCAAACCCACTGGCTAGCACTCTTGCAAATCCGAAACCTCTCCCAAGTCTGAAGAGATTCCACCCAAGTGATCTCAGTTCCCGTGCCATCCAATAACCATGCCAGTTTTGTAAATAATTGTAAATAGCCAAGGCCCATTGTACCATATCTCTTTCTCCACCTTCTACGTCCCGTAATGTTCAAAATGCATTGAACGATTCCGGCGCAAATAAAATACTATAATAGAAAAAAAAAAATTTACTTAATCTACAATCTAAATCATATTTACCAGATTGCCGAATATGGTTCAGATCGAATCATTATTGTAGCAACAATGATAAAATGAATTTTCAATTCAATGACTGGTTGCTCTAGCTCTTATAGTTTTTGAGATCGAAGCGCTCATTTGTACGAAAAACGAAATCGACACGTTTTTGTGTGAGTGCGAGCGAGAGGGAACCATGTTTGTCGAAATGGTTTTCTATATTGTGGCTATAATAATTATCCGATCCGATTTAAATTCGGGCCCCTGATAGATATAGTTTTTCTCTATGATTATGCATTTTTCGTTTTCTGCTATTTTCAAAATTGCGGACGCCACAGATGTGCGCTCTTTGTGGGGGCGGAAGTGGGCGGGGCAAAATTGTGAAGCATTTTTCTAGGAGTGAGATATCACATCAGTCTGGAAATAAAATTTGGGTTCTCTAGCTCTAATAGCCTCCGAGCAATGGGCGACAAACAAGACGGACAGACGGACGGACAGACATGGCTGTAAATGATCAAATATGTTAAAATTCCACATATGTATGTAAATCACATGTGTACTGACAGATTACGGGTATAAAATTAGTGTCGCGCTGTAACGGACCATGGACGGTTCGATACATAAGCTACACATTCATTAGTGCATAAGACACACTACCTAAGTAACCTTATTAACAATGATACAATTATACAGTCAACCCGACCCAGATACACTGTTCAATTTCCGCGATGCTATTTAAGCAAAAGCGCGATCACAATTCTGTGGTAGGATAACCCCTATCAGCCCCATATATAATACTAGCCTTAATGTATACATACTGTGGCAGCCGGCAGCGAAGAGCACCATAGCTTGGGAGAGCGGAGATGTCAACGCCGACGAAGCTTCTGAGTGAGAGCGAGAGAGCAGCTCAGGCAGTCAATCGGTAGGAGTCAAGCGAGCCGGTCAAGAAAGTAAAATAAACATACATACATTGTTACTGGACCTGAGTAGTGTTAATATTTGTGGAAATTGCGGCTCATTACATTGGCGACGAGGTAAATTTATATAATATATAAAAAAAAAACAAACGAAGTAATAAAACAATACATCGATTTAAAAGTGAGGAAAAAAGTAACTTAGCAGCATAGCGAGGTTCTATGCAAGAAACTGTACTTGGAAGCGTATTAGTGCGGGAGAGACTCTGTTGACGACCAACTGTTGTGTAATTACATACATATATATGTATGTACATTGTCGGGGTTGTTATTCATTTCTCCGGTACGCCTAGCTTCGTTTGTGAAATTGATACAAAAATATAAATGCAAGTCTGCCAAAATAGACTGAGCATATCGAGACTGTGTTCAAACAAGTCAATATACACATATGTGTGTATACATATGTTCGTATATATATGTATACATATATATGAGCGCGCAAGTACGTGCCCGAAGCGAATAACGGAACCATAGTAGGTGAAAAAAAAAAACCAAATAAAGAGATGCTGTTTTAGAAGCCAAGAAAGAGATAGAAAATATACTCGAAAAGAGAGGCTGTGTATTGGTTGTACAAGCTACGAAAGAGATCTGAATAGAAGAGATATATCTTAACAAAATCAAAAAAAAAAACCAAAAAGAGGCTGTGTATTTTGTACAAGCAAACGTTTGCGTAATTGAGATTCTCTTACAAGTTTTAATAAGACATTACTAAGAGGCTGCGTAATGTAACAAGCCAGGAGAGGAAAACTCCAATATATCATATATGTTTCTAAATTTAAAAAAAAAGTAAATACATAAAATGGTTACTTTATTTATATAAAATTCTAATTTCAGGTGTCCAAAAATAATAATGACTGAAAATATAATTAGGCCATTCTTATGCGACACAATTGAGAAAGCAGTGTTGCGTAGTGAATGGGAGAAATGGCTTCGAGCTTTTAAAATATACATTGAAGCCGAAGGAATTGAGTCACCACAACAAA
Organism: Drosophila bifasciata; assembly: GCA_009664405.1. Taxonomy (NCBI): domain Eukaryota; kingdom Metazoa; phylum Arthropoda; class Insecta; order Diptera; family Drosophilidae; genus Drosophila; species Drosophila bifasciata. Next base: position 26,670,777 of record CM019044.1, read on the forward strand.
AGAGAAGTAAACTACTTCACTTAGGTGGAGTCCAGTTGCAGACTGTTGCGTTCTCTTTGCCAGGTGCGCTTGTTGACTTTAACCAAGACGAACAAAATGACGTTTTCTCTGTTTTAATTGATAAATTGAACGCATACTTTTCGCCAAAACAAAACTCTACATTTGAGCGACACTTATTTCGCAGTTTAACTCCTGCGGAAGGCGAAAATTTTTCAAAATTTGTTCTACGGTTGCGCCAGCAGATATATAAATGCTCTTTTGGAGAATCTAAGGTGCAAATTGAAGAAATTTGTCTAAAAGACAAAATAATTGACTCGTGGGCACCGTTAGAACTTAAAAAGAAACTGCTCGAAAAAGAACACTCCTTAGATGAAATTTTTGATGCTTGCCAAGTTGACGAGCAGATAAATAAGCAATCTGAATCAATGGTGATTCAATCTGATCATGACCCCATTAGAAAAATAACGTACCGAAGAATTAAACCGGACCCTGATTGCTCCAGGTGTGGTCTGATGAGTCATGCTAGCGATAACTTAGCCTGTCCTGCTCGAACAGCCAAGTGCAACAAATGTGCAAAAGTTAGGCCATTTTGCGCGGAAATGTAGGACAATTCTTAAACGTCAGTACCCTCAATCAAGAAATGTGAATTTTCAGCGACGACAGACGAATGTACGCTGCGTCGAAGGAGAGTGCGTAGATCCTAAACGACAAACGGGAAACACGGAATGTGTTAAAATATTTAGTGATGACGAAGAAGATTTTATACAATGCCAAATAGGAGGCTACGAGATTACTATGGTGATTGATTCTGGGTCGCGTTTAAATTTAATTAGCCATAAAGATGGGAAAATTCTGCAAGAAAGAAAGGCGTTGTTGTTGTTGTTCAATTCCAGGTGAAGTTCACTGAAACAGTTTCGAGGGTATGCCTCTGAACAATTACTTCAGGTAATTTGCGTTTTCGAGGCGCCAATCTCAGTCCTTCCAGGTGTCGAAGTGGTTGCAACCTTTTTTTCGTCATAGAAAATGGTCGGCAATCATTACTGCGACGAGAGACAGCAATCCGACTGAATGTCCTTCGCCTTGGCCTTAATATCAATCGGGTGGAAGAAAAAACCCCGTTTCCAAAATGGAAAGACGTCAAAATAAAACTCTGCATTGACTCCGACATCAAACCAGTTCAGCAGCCACTAAGGCGAATTCCCGTAGCATTGGAAGACAAAGTTCAGGCTAAACTTGAAGAGGCTTTGAGTCGAGATATTATTGAGCCGGTTATTAGTCATAGCCCTTGGATATCTCCCATTGTATTAGCTTTTAAAGAGAACGGGGATATTCGTTTGTGCGTCGATATGCGTTTGGCGAACAAAGCAATTCTTCGCGAAAACTATCCTTTACCTACATTCGATTCGTTCATGACCAATCTAAAGGACGCCAAATTTTTCTCACGCCTAGACCTAAAAGACGCATATCACCAACTAGAGCTTGACGAATCTAGTAGAGAGATAACAACGTTTATTACCCAAACAGGCCTGTTTCGATACAAGCGTTTGATGTTCGGTGTGAACTCGGCTCCAGAAATATTTCAACGTCGGCTTGAACAACTCTTAGCTAAATTTCCAAATGTTATGAATTACATCGATGACATAATAATTTTGGAGCTAACGAAGAAGAACATGATAACACTGTTACGGGTGTCTGCCAAATATTTGAGGAAAACGACGTCGTACTAAATATAGAAAAATGCATTTGGAAAAGTAATAAGCTCAAATTCCTGGGACATATACTATCGGATAAAGGAATCGAAGTCGATCCCGAAAAGATTGAAACCATTACATCATTTCGTGATCCCAAAAGCAAGGGAAGAAAACCCGAAATTTCCTTGGTCTCGTTACCTATGTCGGGAAATTCATTCCTGATTTGGCCTAATGTACTGAACCTCTAAGGAAATTGCTTAAAAAAGGATGTACAATTTTACTGGGGAGAAAACCAGACAGCAAGGGTCCCGAAGCTTTCATATTTTAACCCAAGAAACCGAACTCGTCTAATAGCAGACGCCAGCCCAGTAGCCCTCGGGGCAGTATTGTTACAGTTCTCAAATAATATTGATCCTCTCATAATTTCTTTTGCCAGCAGAAGTTTGTCCGAAGTCGAGAAGCGTTACTCTCAAACAGAAAAAGAAAGTTTAGCTTTGGTATGGAGTGTAGAAAAATACTATTTTTACCTAGCGGGCCTAGAATTTGAACTAGTAACCGACCATAAGCCACTAGAGGCAATCTTCAAACCCACCTCCAGACCACCAGCCCATATTGAGAGATGGCTGTTACGTCTTCAGTCTTTTAAATTCAAAGTTATCTATAAAGCTGGAAAAGAAAATATTGCAGATGCGTTGTCTAGACTTTGCCAGTTATCATCAGTAGATTCATTTGATTCAAGGGTCGAATATAGCATACTACACATATTAGGGTGCATTGCAGAGTCTTCCATACTTGATGAAGAGATTGTCGATGCAATAGACTGTTAAGACCATAATTCCTGGGAATCTGCCAAAACAAGGAAATTATACCCGTTCAGATACGAACTCTCGACAATCGGATCCCTCTTGTTAAGGGGGGATCGTATAATCATTCCGGTATCACTTGGGAAACGGGTACTTGAGTTAGCACACGAGGGGCATCCTGGAGAATCAGCCATGAAGCGACGTTTAAGATCAAAAGTGTGGTGGCCACAAATAGACCGCGATGCAGAACAATTTGTAAAAACTTGCCAGGATTGTATATTGGTATCCCGTCCAATCAACCATGCGCCAATGAGTAGGACACGTTTCCCAAATGGCCCATGGATCTGGGTAGCTTCAGATCTACTGGGACCCTTTCCTAATAATGAATTCGTTTTAGTCTTCATAGATTACTTTTCCAGATATATGGAGTTTAATAGAGGCAATGAAAGAGATATTTTGTCGGCTGGGTTATCCAAAATATTTGCGTACTGATAACGGGAGGCAGTACATAAATCAAGAGTTTGGAGACTACTGTAAAACATGTGGCATAGAACAAGTTACGACCCCACCCTACTGGCCTCAAGCTAATGGAGAAGTAGAAAATATGAATAAATCATTAGTTAAAAGATTAAAAATAGCATACTCTAACAAGAAAAACTATAATGTTTAATGCTAATGTTTAAAAGAGTAATCCGCGACAAAATACCATGAATAAAAGAACTAGATGAGCACTTTACAGACTCAGCTGAAAGGGACAGGGACCGCATTCTTAAACAAGAAGGAAAAGAAGCTGCTGATAAGAAAAGAGGGGCTTGGGATATCAACATTAGCGTCGGGGATAAATTATTGTTAAAGAATGTAGTTTTTCCTAATAAGTTAACCCCCAATTTTGACAAAACTGTGTTTTAGGTAATCCAAAAGAATAAAAATTTAGCAAAAGTAACAGGGGGCGGTCGAACGTTTATGAGAAACATATCTCATTTAAGGAAAATACCAGGCGAACCAGTTGACGTTAAGGAACCTTCTACTTCCGAGTTAGACAACCCGCAACTCAAAGCTACAACACCTTTTCGGACATCCAGAGAGAACGAGCCATTGGAGGAGCCTCGCCCGGAACAAGGATCGGATCAACATCACTCGTCCGCTGAACATCCAATAAAGCTGAAATTGATAAATAAAGGAGGGATGTGGCAGCCGGCAGCGAAGAGCACCATCGCCTGGGAGAGCGGAGATGTCAACGCCGACGAAGCTTCTGAGTGAGAGCGAGAGAGCAGCTCTTAATCGGTAGGAGTCAAGCGAGCCGGTCAAGAAAGTAAAATAAACATACATTGTTACTGAACCTGAGTAGTGTTATTATTTGTGGAAATTGCGGGCCATTACACATACGAATAATCCCTAAATCTACGACCACACTGGAGAAATATCGAAAAGACGGTCTCTTGAAAAAGAGAAAGATCGACGCTTCGGCATTCGAAGCATTCGAAAGAGGAGAGAAGGAATAAAGTCACGTGGAGAGTAACGATCATAAAAGTGCGCAATCTCTTTACTCTCACAATTAAGAAGTGGGACTTACTCACAATGTGCGACATAGAGTTAAATAAATTTTCGGTAGTGCAACTGAAGAGGTGGCAGTCCGGACTTGGGCTATCAACCCAAGGCTCTAAAGTCGAGCTAATCGCACGCGTAAGCGCAATTTCGCCAGACGCAACTTTGGCGTCTGCGATCGAGGAAGAGGCAGCCCCATCGGCTGGAGGACAGCTGAGCGCGGTGGAAGCTGAACACGTGGCTCTGATAAAATTACAAGCAGAGATAGAAGCAGGCAAAAGACATGCTGCGCAAAATTTACGAAGAAATAGACAGGATCGATCACGTCGGCCAATCCAATGACGTCATCAACGAAGACAAAGACGCAAATTAAAGCAACAACAAAAACATCGCTTGCGCTAACAGCACCGCAGCTAACAGCGTGTGCGCTAACAGCACCGCAGCTAACAGTGATGGAAATGACGACAATTTAGACAACGGTATGGCAAAACATTAAGACGCAAATGTAAACATTTGGGGATCTCCGGCAGCAGCTTTCACGTTGGCAAAGGAATTAACGATGGATTACGACGGGACACAATGTGCCAAAAATTGGGTCATACAGCTGGGGAATATTGCCCAAATTTACAACCTGGACAGCATTAGAAAACGAATGCTGCTGATCGCCAAATTGAAGGGAAATGCTCAGCGCTGGTTCCATGCAGATTCTTCGCGCATCTTGGAATCAGCTGATTACCTGTGCGAGCAACCGTGGCATTCAGGGCAACCGTCACCAAAGGAGAACTCAGAGACAGATTCCAAAAGCGCCAATGGCTTCGTGGATAAAATTTTTCCACATACTTCGAAGATAAGATGATACTGGCCAGGAACATCAACATAGACACAGAGGAGCTGAAAGAGAAGATAATTGAGGGGATTGCCTCATAGACTCTGGGAGTCCAACATCGTTCATCAAAAAAAGTCTAATCGCCACAGAAATCAGTTTCGAACCAGTTTTTGAATTCTACTATGCACTAAGCAAAAGCCAGTTGAAAACATTCGGAAAAATTGTATGTAATGTTTTGAAAGGAAGACTAAAATGTTTTATTTGAACGTGGTGTCAAACGAGTCTATGAGACGAGGCGTGGTTCTTGGTAGAGATTTCATGAATGCATGCGAGTTAGATTTTGACCTAAGTGCTCTAAAGATGGTTACGTTAGACGCTGTGAATACGAAAGTTAATGAGCATTTAACTAATAATTCAGCAATGTAAATTGAAAATGATAAAATGCAAATTAATATAGTTGGAAACAACACTAATATAATGAGAAGTGAAAACGTTAATGAAATAGTTAGAGATGAGGTGATTAAGATAAAGAATGTAAATGAAATTACTAGGGATACCGTTAGTAAGGAAGTTAATGAAATTGTTAGAGAAATAGTTAGTGAGGAAGTTGATGAAATTGTTAGTGATGATACGATTAGTAAAGGAGTAGATGAAAAGATTAGGAAGCCGTTAGTGCCGATACTGGAGAAGTTTCTACAGGAGTTAGTAAGTTATTCGTTGCAAATTTTGTCGATTCTACCGGACCAAAAAATAATAAAAAGAAACCAGTTATTTCCTTTATGAAATCCTTAGCAACAAAACTGATGACACAAACAATGACATTATTGTGTCAGACATTTTTTCATATCAATTATATGGAAAATGAAGAAGTTGATTACATCTGCGGGGAGAACATAAGTCATAAGCTTAAGTGTCAGCTTAGGCAAACAATCGAAGACTATTACGTGAAGACGGTAAAACCAAAAGAACCCTTAATAAGGTGCGAAATAAAACTTAACTTAAAAATCAAAACCGTTTAGTTGTGCTTCAAGGCGACTGTCATATACTGAGAAAGATAAACTGCAAAAATTGTTAGATGAATATTTAAGAAAAGGAATAATACGACCCATCGATTCTGATTACGCTTCACCTATAGTGTTAGTTAAAAAGAAAACGGGTGACTTAAGATTATGCATAGATTTTAGATTTTACAAGACTTTGATTAAGGGAAAAAACCATCCCATTCCCCTCATCGATGATCTACTAGACAAATTAGGCAACAAAAGAGTTTTTACGAAACTTGATCTCAAAAATGGTTATTTCCATGTATTCGTTAATGAGGAATCGATTAAGTATACGTCTTTCGTGAAACCTTTCGGACAATTCGGAGATTCTCAGAATGCCACACGGCCTGAAAACGGCTTCAGCTGTGTTTCAAAGGTTTGTTAACAAAATATTCGATGATTTGATTAGAGAGGACAAAGCTATTGTATATATGGAACACTTGGAAACGCTAAAAGAAGTCTTTATTAGATTAGTTCAAAACAAATTAGAAATGCGTATAGACAAATGTGAGTTTCTACAATCTAACATCAAATATCTGGGGTTTACAATCAACAAGCAAGGTATAAAAGCAGATGAAATAGGATTAGAAGCAATCAAAAACTTTCCAATTCCATATAAGGTACAGATTGTGCAAAGTTTTCTTAGCTTATGCTCCTATTTCAGAAGATTTATAAAGGATTTCTCAACATTGCCAAACCGCTTTACGAGATCTTAAGAAAAGACACAGAGTTCAAAATTGGTGAAAGTGAATTAAAATGCTTTTCAATGCTTAAGGAATTGTTAATGCAAGCACCCATTTTGGCAATTTATAACCATAAGGACGAAATAGAACTTCATTGTGATGCAAACTCTCTTGGTTTCGGGGCAGTGCTATTTCAGAAGAAAGAAGACGGAAAACTGCATCCAATCTTTTATTTCTCTAAGCGTACAACTGCAGCGGAATCGAAATATCACAGTTTTGAGCTGTAGACAATGGCAATAATTTACGCATTACGCTGGTTCCGCATATATTTATATGGAAAACGTTTAAACATAGTTACTGACTGTAATTCACTAACGCTAACGCTCAACAAAATTGAACTTAACCCTCGTATTTCTAGATGGGCGTTAGAGCTGCAAAGTTATGACTATGACTAAGCCAGAGAGACCCCCTCGGCGAACTACCATCATGCCGTGATGATGGGGCTTAGTAAGCGTAACGACCCCGAGAACTATACCGGCGGCAGCACATGCTGCCAGAAGGCCACCCAAGCCGGGCAGGTCAAGGGCGAGCGCCGGAGCCAAGAGTAGTTTCACCCTGGCGGTAGGGCTAAAACGCATCCGTTATGGGGAGATGTCCATTAACGAATCAACAGTTACGGTGCAGGGAGTCGGAGACCCAGTACCGGCGGTGATTGGGGGTGCGAGCGCAGGCCCCCCGGCATCGATATCCTGCGACTGCAGGAACCCCGAGTTGGCAGTGGAGAGCTTGGCTGCCAGCTCGTGTAATGCCACAAGCGAAAGGAGGATCCGCAGGCAGAAAGGGACGATTGAGGATCTGGAACCGGGAACCAGCGACGGAAGCTTCGTCTTCACTGGCCCCTCAGTGTCGGAGGCAGAGTTGGCCAGGGCCTTCTCTCGCCTTGGAAATGGCGAGGAGCTGCCGAGGGCGGAGCCGCAAGTCACGGTTCCCACCATCCAGGTCGACTCGAGTCCACTACCTGGGATGGAGGATGAGGCTCAAACCCGACGCAAACGGCTTTCGGGATACAGGGCATCGGTGAAACACCTTCGTGGTATGAGCCAAAGGCCCCGAAAACGCTGACCGCGAGGAAAGGAGCCTTAGATAGAAGCACGAGCAGAACGTGCGGAGGTACGAGCGGCTGAACGGAGTCGCTCCTGCCAACGGAGACCAGTCCCCCCCCAAGCGTACACGCGACGGTGGCAGAGGACCCCAAGCCATCGTCTTCACCGTCAGCAGCAGCTGGCACGAAGACGATGTTGGACCAACCCCTCAACGTCATCGTCTGCGAACTCGCGAGGGAGAAAGGGGAAGAAGGTATCCGGGAAGCAGAGGGAGAAGACCACACCTCAACCGCAGAACACGGCAAGCGCCAAGGTACCACCAACGCCTCTGTACATAAGGCAACGGTGGAACCGACTGATCGTGAGCCAAGGTTCAAGCGGCAGAGAACGGATGACTCCGTAAGAGCCTCCGAGCCGAAGAAGGCGAAACCAGGGGACATCCTGGCAAGCCTAGGAGCACCGCCTGAGCTACAGACGGCCATAATCGACCGAAGCCACCCGGAAGGGAAAACATCGGACGGAAACTGGCTGAAGGCGGAATCGGAGATCCTGACCGCCATGAAGGATGCCATTGTTCGCGCAGACAACCCGTTTGTCTGCGAGTTCAAGGGCATCAAGTGGTATAAGGGAGCCAAAGCAGTGGCCTGTGGTAACGCAGAAACTTTTGAGTTTCTCAAAACCACGGTCCAAGGTTTTGGTGAACTTTGGCCAGGAGCGGCTCTCTGCGTGGTCCCCATCGATGAGATTCCCAGGAGAACGATTATGAAGGTGTGGATTCCTCCCCAATCAAGGCGGATGAGGACACACTTGTCCTGATCAAGGCACAGAACCGGATCCTGGGAACGTCGGACTGAACCATCACACGGGCGATAGCGCGAGACAAGGGAACGGCAAGGAACTCTGGATCAGTATTGGTCAAGAAAGCCTTGCCAAACTCCTTGAAAAGGACTGCCGCATATCTTTTTGGTATGGGTACACTGGCGGTAGTAGTACCGCGACACCCCAGGTCCGCTGAACAGCATGAAGGTGGTGCAGATTAATCTGCATCACTCAAGTTACCATCGGCGGACCTGCTGCGGTTTATGGACGAGAAAGCGGTAGACGTGGCCCTCATCCAAAAGCCCTGGACCGTTAAGGGAGGGGTTCGGGGACTGAACGGTCGCGGATACCGCCTTCTCACGCCACACCCCGTGGGTAAGCCAAGAACCTGTATCGTGGTATGAAGCGAGCTTAATGTTCTGTTTGCTTGCAGGTACAGTAACGTAGCACTATGTGAGAGGAAGGACGGGAAGAACCTATACCTGGCCTCGGCGTACCTGCCGTACGAGGAAGAGGACCCACCCTCGGGGATGTCAGGGCCCTAATCCACCAAGCGCGGAAAGAGCGTCTCGACATCGTCCTAGGTTGCGATGCAAATGCCCACCACTCCCTTTCTGGAAGCACGGGCACAAATTCCAGAGGAGAGTCGCTGTTCGAGTATATTCTGTCCACAAATCTTGTTGTGTGCAACCGGGGAGACCACCCCACCTTCCGCAACAAGAACCGTGCGGAGGTTATTGATATAACACTTGCCTTGGACAGTGACTCCTAACCATTGATGATTGGCATGTGTCCGGTGAGTGCTCCTTTTTCGGACCACTACAGGATAGTGTTCAGCATCAAATGGAGAGAAAGGCCCAAGGCCTACCGCAATCCCAAGCGGACAGACTGGAGCCGCTTCTCCGCAACCGTAAGGAAGGCACTACCCTCCCCACCGGAAGGGATCATCCTTCAAACGGAAGCACTAGAGGAAACGGCTCAGAGTGTCACTAAAGCCCTACAGGGGGCCTTCCTTGAATCTTGCCCGATCAGCCGACCTCCAAAGTCCAACCGCAACCCGTGGTGGACGCGGGAGCTGAGCGAAGTCAGGAGGGAGTCAAGGAGGCTCTTCAACAGGGCAAACGTGGCAAACACACAGGAAAGCTGGGACGAATATTGTCGCAGCTTTAACACCTACAGGAACACCTGTAGGAAGGCGAAAAGGGAGTCTTGGGCTGCCTTCTGCGATGCCATAGATGGTACCACCGAGGCTTCAAGGCTTCGACGGGTGCTATCAAAGGCGCCAACCACACCTGGACTGCTCCGCAACCAGGATGGTGTCTTTGCAGAAAAACAGTCAGGAATCCCTAGAGCTCCTCATGAGCACCCACTTCCCGGGAATGCTCAGACGTTACCGGTGACGAATCCAACGACATCAACGACACTGAGCCATACCAGGGGAGAGGACACTGAGGATCTCATACGTGACATTATGGCACCAGACAAGATTATCTGGGCCATTAAATCCTTCGGTCCCTACAAGTCACCGGGGCCGGACGACCAGACATGTTGCAGGCAGCTTGCCTGCCCCTGCTACCATGGCTAAAGAAAATCTTCGAAGGATGTCTCCGAATAAGGTACGTTCCCCAAGCATGGAGAGAGGTGAGAGTGGTCTTCATCCCCAAAGCCGGGAAGATAAACCACGTCTCCCCAAAGGACTACAGACCAATCAGTCTATCCTCATTTTTTGTTGAAAACGATGGAAAGTCTGATCGATCTACACATAAGGACCAAACTCGACAGACAAGTGTACAGCGGAGCTCAGCACGCCTACCTCAAAGGTAGATCAGTTGAGACCGCACTACACGAAGTTGTGGGGAGTATCGAAAAGACTCTCAGCCATAAGGAATATGCTTTGGCGGCCTTCCTAGACATAGAGGGAGCCTTCAACAACGTCAGGATCGAGTCAATAACGGCCGCACTGACCAAGATTGGCACACACCCGACGGTAACCATATGGCTGGACAGCGTTCTCAGGAGCAGAACGATCAGCGCTGGTCTGGGCCCCTACTCTTCGAGGAAGACGGTCACACGTGGTACTCCGCAGGGGGGGGGGTTATATCCCCTCTCCTGTGGAACTTAGTCCTCAACGACCTTCTTCTTCAGCTGGGGAGGAGCGGATACAAGGTTGTGGCCTATGCGGATGATCTAGTGATACTGGTAACGGGTAAGTTCCTACCTAAAATCAGTGATCTTCTGGAATCCGCACTGGGAACGATCGCGAGATGGGCACACCAAAACGGTCTGGGGGTTAATTCCCAAAAGACAGAACTGGTGTTGTTCTCACGAAAATACAAGATACCAAACTTCAAACGACCAGCAATTGGTGGAACGACGCTTGAGTTATCGAACGAAGCCAAGTATCTTGGTGTCATCCTAGACTCCAAACTCTCTTGGAAGAGAAACACGGAGGAAAGGGAAGAAAAAGGCAATGGCTGCTTTCTACATCTGTAGGAAGACCTTTGGGCGAACATGGGGCTTACAACCGCACATAATCCATTGGATGTATACAGCGGTAATAAGGCCCATTCTGACATACGGAAGTTTGGTGTGGTGGGAAGCGGCCAACACCAAATCCCACCTCGAGAACCTCAGGAAAGTTCAGCGGACGGCATGCCTTGGAGTCACTGGATCCTTCAGATCCACCCCACAGGCTGCACCGTGCTCAACCTGGAGCCCATAGACCTCCACCTTAAGTGCAAGGCTGAGACAAGTGCCGCGAGGCTTTCAGCCGCGCGGCTCTTCAAGCCATCGCCTTATGGCCACGCCACAATACTTCATAAGGAGGAAAGTGGAACGGGCAAACGGAGCGACTACTGTGTCTCTGAGTTTTCATGGAAGAGAAATTTTAAAGGACACATACCGGAAAGAGAGGAATGGACGCGTAACGCTGCTCTTGGGCAGAACGTGCTCTCCATCTTCACTGACGGGTCAAAGACAGCCGAAGGGACAGGAGCTGGAATCTTCTCTGAAGAACTAGCAACCAACATATCCCTAAGACTACCAGACTGGTGCAGTGTATTTCAGGCGGAGATATACGCAGTATGGCAAGCGGCAAAGTTGATATACACCTTGGAGATACCTCAGAGGAACATAGCAATCTGTGTTGACAGCCAAGCTGCTATCAAAGCCCTGGTTTCCTGTAAAATCACGAGCAGACTCGTACGTGACACAGTGGACGCGCTAAACCAGATCGGAGCGCACTCAATCACACTCACGTGGGTCCCGGGTCACACCGACATCGCAGGCAACGAGAGTGCGGACGAGTGTGCCAGAAATGGATCGGCTAAGCCACTGGCGGACGCAGTCAGCGATATACGGAGGTCGCTGCGAGACATCATCTCGCAGATGATGGGTCGAGCTAGAACGAGATCAGACAGACGGTGGAACGCAACACCCAACTGTGAGATCTCTCGCTCGCTCTGGCCCCACTATGACCCTAAAACGCACCAAGACTCTCCTAGGTTTCAGGAAGAGTCAGGTGCGAACACTGACGGGAGTTATAACGGGGCACTGTGTCATCGGCCACATGGCCACTAGGTACAGATTGCCCCATCATGACTTCTGCCGCAGCTGCAGGGACGAGGAGGAAATACAGAGCATCCAGCATCTTCTCTGTGGCTGTCCTGCACTCATGGAAAGGCGCCTTTCACGAGGACTTGGATAGCCTGGCAAAAATGCCTTTGGAGAGGCTGATGCTCTTTGTTGAGGCCTCGGGATGGTTCACGAAACCTCCCTAGGCGCCGGACGTAATCCCATGACGAGTGTGGGAATCACAATGGGCAATTCTCGCCTTTGAGTGACCTCGACTTAGGTGGAGCAGCCCTATAAACCTAACCTAACCTAACCTAAAGCCAGAGAGAAGGCAGCAGGATGCAGCACGTAGATGCGTTAAGTAGATGCACAAACATTCTCATTGTAGAAACTAATACGTTTGAAGACTACACAAGCTTTTCGAAATGAGAAACGGTGTAGTTTACAGGAAGTGTATTGATGGAAGATTCTATGTTCCAACAGAAATGGAAGACCACGTTTTATACAAATATCATAACGAAATAGGACACATAGGTAGAGACAAAATGATGAATATATGTAATTGGTAAAATTTATTGGTTTCCAAACGTAAAAGAAAATGCTCCGGTCATATAGAAAATTGTTTAAAATGTGTAGCGTTTTCGCCTAAAACAGGAAGAGAAGGATTTTTTTACACTTAATTCCTAAAGGAAATAAGTCATTTGAACTATTTCACATCGATCACTACGGTCCCGTTGATTCAGGAAGATTGAAGAAGCACATCTTAGTAGTTGTTGATGCTTTTACAAAGTTTGTGCGTTTATATGCAACAAAAACCACGAATACACGGGAGGTCATCGTTTCGTTAAAAGACACGCAGCATAGGAGCACAAATCAAGTTCCGTGTAAACTATTATTCGGCATAGAACAGAGAGGAAAAATAGTAGACGAATTAACAGAAAAACTAGAAGAGTTAAATGATGCACAAGAAAATAAAGATTTAGCAGATCTTAAAGCGGAAGCGGCGGAAAATATAAAGACAGCGCAAGCGTACAACAAAAATCAATATGACAAGGAATTGAAGAAACAGAAAGAGTATAAGGAAGGACATGTGATGGTAAAAAAATTTTGATTGCACAGTAGGAGCATCTGAAAAATTCCCAAAAACAAAGGGCCTTACGTAATCGAAAAAGCACTAAGAAATGACAGGTTGCTGCTAAAAGACGTGGAAGGTTTTCAAGTATCCCGTAACACATATCAAGGGGTTTGGAGTATTCAAAACATAAAACACTGGATAGGCAACAAAAAATAATTGCTTAATTAAAAAAAAAAAAAGGAAAACCCAGCCATCAGGTCAGTTGAATAGTCAGCAAAACTCACTCCCCACACCTCGACCCAAAACTTATCCACACCTCGACCCTCAAACCCATTCACCCAGCACTGACCCAAAACTCATTCCCTCCCCTTAACCCTCTGATCAAAACCGCACACTAAGCACTTCCTAGTTTAAGACGGAACAGCGGACTCAGCAGCACCGGCTGCCGGTTTAAAATAGCGCGTGCCGCCGACCAATCGGCTACAGTTCATCCGCCAACAATCAGCCCACGGTACCGGCAGTTCACCCAACGTCGATCACACCGTTAGGCAGTCTATCAGCCATCAGTAAGTGCAGTTCATTCGCCAACAATCAGCCTACGGTACCGGCAATTCACTCAACGTCACCGACCGGTCTCCCCCACACACACGAGTCCTAAGTTACCAGACATTTAAGTATAAATAACGAGAAAGAACGTACGGAGTCGCTGTGAACGCGACTCTACTCTTATACCCGTACTCAGTCAGTATAGTACACATGTGATTTATGTGGAATTTTCAAATTTTTATCAGTTTTTACAAATATTGAAATAAACTTGCACTGAAGCAATATCACAGGAGTCTGGACAACAAGTTTGGATGCTCTAGCTCTTATAGTCTCTGAGATCGAGGCGCTCATTTGTTCGAAAAACCAAATCGACTCGTTTCTGTGTGAGTGCGAAAGAGAAAGAACGATGTTACTCGAAGTGGTTTTCTCTTCTGTGGCTATACTAATGCTCCGATCAAATTCAGATTTGGGCCTCTGATTGATATGGTCTTTCTCTATGAATCTGCATTTTTAGTTTTCTGTTTTATTAAAAATTGTGGACGCCACAGATGTGCGCCCTTTGTGTGGGCGGAAGTGGGCGGGGCGAAATTTTAAAATACTTTTCTAAGAGTAAGATATTACATCAGTCTGGAAATAAAACGGACTGACGGACGGACAGACAGACGGACGGACACCCATGGCTATATCGACTCGGCTATTGCTGATCAAGAATATATATACTTTATGGGGTCGGAAATGATTCCTTCTCTATGTTACACACATCCACTTTTACCACAAATACAATATACCCTTTTACTCTTCGAGTACGGGTATAAAAACCACCATCAACAAAAGAACTTGATCGTCAGCGTCTTTATTCGCCAGCGCAAACATTCTCGCCCACTACTACCACCACACGGTGGCATAACGCCACTAGAGCTCTTCTTTCGGCCTTCTCACGGCCAAGCCCTCGCCCAAAGTTCCAGCAATCTACAAATTCCTTGTAGAGGTATAAACCCTGGATAGACTAAGCCTACCTCAGCCTAAGATAGGTCCTCACAGCGACACAACATGTCCCTTCTCGTTTTTGTTATTGATCGTCAAAGAATTCTATTATATGACCAAGTTTCTGTGCCAGTATTTTCTAGACATGACTTAATATTTCTGACGTATGATAGTTTTTTCGAAAACACTGACGAAATTATATGTTACAGGGACTTTAAAAATATTGACTATGTTATGTTAAGTGTTGAATGTGAACAACTAGAATGAAATACTTGCAACAACCTCAGTGGACGAACAAGTTTCATTACTTCAAAACAATATACTGTACCTTTACAACAAATTTGTACCAGCTAAATCACGCACTGTTAGGCCGTCTCTAAGACCCGGTTCTCCCGACCTGGTTCTCCGACAATGTAAAACTCCAAAAAAATGCTAAAAACTTTGATTATGAAAGATGGAAACGGTACAAAACGAGCAAACACTACGCCTTGTTAAAGGAGAGAGACACCTCGGTTGGAGCATGACCTTGAAGACTTGAATAGAAAATTTGTGCAATCTACTGTACCTACTGTGTTAAATAGCATATACCATGACTGTGATTTTTCCTGTGATAATAGATTTAGCTTTGTATGTGTGTCACAATGTGATATTGTTGAGTCGATTCTATTAATTAAATCGAATTCAACAGGACCAGATGACACAAACCCCAAATTCCTTAAGATACTGTTCCCGAAGATATTGACATATATAACACATGTCATTAATAGTGCAATTGTTCAGAGTGGGGACGGCGCTGGCGGGGCCACCGCTCTGTGGGAATTCCAGCCACACTTCACTGTTTGCCGTCCAGCTACACAAGCGGTTGCCCTCGCTCTCATACTTAAGAGCATATTTTCCTCGGCGGCGCTCTCTCGCGCTTGATCTCAGCACGGGAACGCTCCCGCCAACGATCACGCTCCCACTCTCGCTGCCGACAGCCCTCGGCAGCATGAGCGCAACTTCTATTCTTATACGCTTTTACACCGCAAGCGTCACGGGCATCTTTCGCACGAGACATACATCTTGTATGGAAAAAAAAAATTGACGACTCGGCTTTTATTCGGACTTGGACATTCTTACGTCGTTTTTGGGATTCTAGACTGTGGAAATATACAACGCCCTTGGCTCACTCATTGGTCCTTCGAGCCGGATACCTCTGCCTTCCCCTACAAGGAAAAAATATCCAGCATTCGAGCACGGCATTGCCTTCACTACAGGAGAGAACCAAGATAAGTACGCGTGCTTCTACCACAAATCGCCTCCATTCGCGGTTTGTGTTCCAAAATTCTGCAAGTCCGAGTTCCGCGACAGAAGTACAGACATATATGTACTTATCTCTTCAACTGTGCAATTCCGTTGTCCTTGTCACTTCATACCACCACCATATCGCCACCATCGGCTTCCAACTTTACTTCCAACTACCGGTGCTACGGTAGTTCTTCAATTCCTTGTGTCCGTCCATAACTCGTGTGCACCTCCAAGTGCACTCCATCCACAATATACCCCAATAAAATATACCTTGGCACACTCCGAGTGCAAGTACATACACAAACACCTACATTAATATATCTCCAAGTGATTCCATCCACGACCTACCCCAATAAAATATACATCGGCACACTCCGAGTGCAAGCACATACATACACATATAAACATATATACACATTCCAGCAACAATAAAATTATCCATCCATCTACATATCTACATGTGTTTTCCTAATTAAATATTTTTACATTTATTTGCATAGCTGGCTTCCAACTATATACATTCATACGCCCATCCAACAAAATACCAAGTCCCGTAATTAAATACCGCATTCCAACATTCCGCGCAAGTGCCCTATTTAATATAAAATCCGCGATTCAGTGCAATTCGTGCCCTCTAGCCACTTTTCTCCATCGCTACATTATTTATTTATTTATTTAATCGCCAACGGATAAACCTTATCTGGCTAAACTAACTTATTTCTATCTTAAAAACTAAACAAAAACAAAGAATAACAAACTAACAATTAAACAAGAAAAACTGAGATAGCAACCGTCTAACGGCTCCTTTTCCCAGGCAAAAGTCGAATCGCATCCTAGCTGGCAACGAATTATACTGCCGAAGAGCCCTACCTAACGGCTCATTATTTCCATAGTTGGTCGGTGGAGATCAACAACAAAGAGTGCATGGTGCCTAAGGTTCCTGGCAGGCGTGTTGAAGCCAATCTAGCAAGCAGGTCAGGGCAATCGATGTTACCCACTAGCAAATCGTACAAAAAAAATCTGCGCCGCAATGGTCCTTCGATCCTCGAGAGGAGAGATGCACGAGGCGACATCTGCACTCATAGGACGGCACCGGAACGGAAAATTGCAGCGGCTGTAGTGCGAACCTCAAAAACTTCCTTTGCAATCTCTCCATACGCGCTATTTGAACGGCCCTGTGGGGCTCCAAACCACTGAAGCATACTCAAGGCGCGAGCGCACAAGAAATGAGTAAAGACTTAGCCTCGTGTATGGGTCCCTAAACTGGGTTGCATTACGCGTAACAAAGCTGTACATAGCATAGGCTTTTGGCAAAATGAAGTTCAAATGTTCGATAAAAGAAATTTCGAATCGAACAAAACCCCCAGGTCAAGTGCCTCAGTCTGCTTCAAGAGCGGAATGCCATCTATCGAATAAGAGGCCTGAATATTGAATAAACACTTACTAAAGGACACAAAGTAACATTTGTTAATGTTGAGAGGTAGACAATTCAGTGAGCACCAACGAACGACTGCATCCAGGTCTCGCTGAAGACGGAAACTGTCACCTAAGGTTCTGACAGAACCGAATATTTTCAGATCATCAGCATAAAGCAAATGCTCAGAAACTTCAATGCTGAGACATATGTCGTTGATGAAAATAGAAAATAGCAACGGCCCAAGAGCACTCCCCTGTGGAAGGCCAGAAGTAGCCAAATATGGGCTCGACTGCCTTCCATTTACCAAAACAACATACTCTCGCTGCTCAAGGTATGACATGAACCATTTAAGCAGACTTGAATGAATACCCAACCGCTTCAGCTTGGCTGCAAGGCACAGTGGGGAGACTTTGTCAAAGGCCTTAGCAAAGTCAGTGTATACCATATCGACCTGAGAGTGCCCTTCAAAGGCATGTGTACAAAAATTACTGAAGGCTGCCAAATTAGTAGTCGTTGATCTACCCGGCATAAAACCATGCTGATTTTGACTAATGTATGCCTTCATGAGAAAAGAGATCTTTTGGCAATGATTCGCTCAATAAGTTTTGAGACATTGCTGAGTTTGGCAATTGGTCTATAATTAGAAATACAATTCTTAGCACCTCCCTTAAAAACGGGAGTAATAGTGGCAGCTTTCCACTTTCCAATAAAGTGACCTTTTAACAAAAGAATTATTGAAGATAATTTTAAGGGGTTCACAAAAGCAACATCACAGTTGCGAAGCAGAAAAGCAGAAATGCCATCACTGTCAGGCTTACACGAGTTGTCGAAATCAGCGATTGCCTCCAAAATGTCCACCTCCGATACATCAAAGTGAGCCAATATTGACCACCGACGGGATAAAGTCTAAGACATCAGACTCATGCCAAACTGCGTATGGCTCGAAGTTTGAGCTAAAAAAGAAGCAAAAAAGGTTCGCTATGCCGCTGTCAGTATTTGAGCTCAAGTTACCAAGGCTCATAGCTGAAGGAAGAGCACTCGTCGATCTTTTTGAATTTATGAAATGCCAGAACGACCTGGGATTAACCTTAAGTCCTCTTTCAACGTCCGCAATATATTGATTATATAAAAATTTATTTAAAAAATCAAACTCCCGTTTATGCTGCCTATACCTGGCCCAGTCAACAGAGTCACGGGTTTTCTTAAACCGTTTAAAAAACTTGTTGCGCAGATTCTTATACTTCACAAGACCCTTCGTATACCACGGTAACCTATACGAGCCACGCACTCTTCTGGAAGCATTATTATCAACAATATGATGAACAGTACGAACGAAAACATTGAAAGAAGATTCAGCACTAGGATGCGAGAGAACAGAAGCCCAGTTTACATTTAACAAGTCATCACGTATAGCATTCAAACTTATATCAGTAAATAAATATGCAAAGCCGGGTTCAGACCAAGGCGAGAAACTATAGAATTTAGCGGTGAATACCAACGGCTCATGATGCATGTCACAATCAGCAATAGGCAGCTCGCAACGTGCAACAGGGCAAACAATATCCGCACTAACAAAAACTAAATCTAGAATCTTATTTAGCCTATTATAAACATTATTAATTTGAGTTAAGCCCATACTAAAACAATCATCTAAAAACATAACTTCGTGCTGCAAATGCACATTGCTCGGCATCATAGCCTCCAACTCCGGATCAGCGGACCATACCAACGAGCCCAAATTGAAGTCGCCAACAACGCAGAGATGCTGACGGCCTCGTAGATTGCCATATAAGTTGGCAATATTCAGCGTATGCGCCTTGTAGAGTTCGCAACTGCTATTCGGTGGAATGTATGATGCGCTGATACATAGCGTCTCCGACTGACCAGCCACTGCCACACCAATCTGATCCAAGATTGAGTCATCATCAAGAAGACAAATCGGATCACAGCGTAGGGTGCGTCTAACGGCCACAATGACACCACCTCCTCTCCGGTGCTTCGTTTTGGCACAATCTCTGTCCTTGCGAAACACTTGGAAAAGGTTGGGATCGAAGTACTCATTGTCGAAGAAGTTTTCGTTGAGCCAGGTTTCAACCAAGATGATTACGTCGAAGTCGCATGTAGAGGTTGCCACGTAGACAGCCTGAGCCTTTGTGCGCATACCTGATATGTTTTGGAAAAAAAATGCGAATGGATTTGGCCCCGTCCATCAGCATGGTCCCAGAAGGTGGCACTGCCGTCCGGTCAGCGGCCACGGGGGAGGAGGATCCAGAGCGGAACCACGCAGTTCACTCTGAGCAGCAGGGGCAAGATCCATACGGAACTCGCCGAACCGTCGCAGTGTGGATCAGCTGACAATCCTCATTGAGTAACGTGGGCGGAACTGCGGCTGGGAGAGCCACACTATCTGAAAGCATTGGCAGTGGCGCTGAAGAGAGTGATCCGCTTAAGAGCAAGCGCCGGGCTGCTGCCTCTCCCCAAGTGTCGAGTGCAGCGCCGGCGCAGGCATAGCACACGAAGCACTGCAATTGCATTTGTTGTTGTGAAGTTGATAAGCACTCCCGCAATTGAGGGAGAGCGCCAGCAAAACATCGCCTCTTAACCCAGCAGCAGCCGAGCGAATGCCGCACAAAGCGCAGCGTGAAAAATACGTAAGTTGTAGTTGTTGCGTCGACGGGGAATGCCAAATATGATCCCACGGGCGGTTGCTCAAAGCAAAGAGGCGAACAAGTGCAGGTAGAAAAATTCTGTCGAACAGCGGCGACCATGAATCCAGAGGGCGCCGCTCACTGGGGGTTTTTTGAAGTAGATGGAGCTTCTTGCACGGGCGTGGACGTCCGCAACGGTACGATAGCACGGAGATCCACTGCCGTCAAGTCAGCGTCCGGTCTCTGCCTGTGTACAAAGCGGGAAACCCTAACCGATACAGGCCAAAACTCTTCATCAAAAGCAGCAGCATACAGATCCTCCGGGACCCCTAGCTTGAAATTAACAAACTTCAACGAAGATAGATCGGCATCTCTCTTGACAAGCTTCACACAGGAAATTTTCGCTACCGGCACTTTAAGTTTTTTCGGCAACAAATTTTACCACCGCCTCTGGCTCAGTCGCGGTTGAAAATTTACCGATATGCATATACTTGCTCCCTCTGCATAACGTTTAACTGCTCACAGCACGGAGCAACACCAACAAAACGCTTAGTGTTTTTGTTTATATTCTGCTTCCTCTCCTTCTTTCTGACTGTCACAAAGCCATCCAAATCCAAAGGGAGATTAGCAGCTGATCCCGGTTGAATGAACGCCGCCGAAGTAGCGGCCACTTGTTGCGGTGACAATAAGTCAGCCGCTGGCATGGGCTTGTTGGCCTCCTTCCTAGTAGGCTTCACTCGCTTAGGATTGACGGAAAGGCCCTGGAAGTTCGACTTCAGATCCCGATAAAGGCTTTCAAGCTTCAAAACCTTTTCATTAATCTCATCAATTTTCGAATGCGAGTCATTGGCAACCACACAGTAATCACACTGCCATAACAGGTTAGGCAGATTTATTAACAGTTTTACAGCATCTGAGTGCAGATCAATGCAAGTCAAATGAAACGCACGGCGGCATATAGAAGAACACCGAACAGCATCAAAGCAACGAAGCTGAGCGGCAGTGACGTCGAATTGCATTCCGAGCAGTGATAAAGCGACATAGCGAAAACACGTCCGAACGCAGTGAGAGCTGACTGATCACTGATCATTACCTCCAACGTTCTCCAGATTCCAACTAAATTACTCGCGACCAAGGCACGGCGCATTCTCAGTAATTATTTGGCAATTTAAATCGCCAATTGATATTGTTTTTGTTCCGTGAATTAGAGGTGGCCCAATTCAAAAACTATCGGCATCAGTACCTTGCGTCCACCCGAGAAGGAAAAAATAAATAAATAAATTTATTGATCAATGAGATCAATAACTAAACTAATTCATCCACGTTCGAAAAATTTCCAAGTTTCTTTTTGTTTCGCAAACAAGAAAAAAATATTTTTTTTGTTTTGATACAAAATCATTGTGGTTTTTTGTGTGGTGTCCGTGTCATTTCTTCTTTCCATCCGCCATAACCCAGTTCCGCTCACGATTGCGCAAAGGGGTAAACGAAGGAGCATCACACCAACAATATTTGCAAAATATTGCCACCACCAGTGTGACCGTTCCTCTCCTCAGCTCGGTTCAACATAAGGTCACTCATTGTTTGAGATTTCTCACCTACAGGTGATTTCAAACAATCCGAGTCGATCCGAATATTGCCTATCAGCTAGCTCGAGGCCTTTTTGTCTGCCAATCCGTATTTGGGTTATAGTTCCGAAAGAAGCTTTGTTTCCTGACGGTTTTTCGAGTCAATTCTACTCAGACCAGTCTTCAGTCCCTCACAGACTTCCAAAAACGATTTTTCTTGCGTGGGTAATTTCGAATTACACCAACAGGCCACAAGTACGGCAAACAACTTTTGCCAGTGACCTCCTCCAACCGGCTACGCACCTCGTCCGCCTCCGGAACTACCCCGACACAGCCAATCAAGGCATCCGTCACTCCGAGAGCAGCCAGTAGCAGCCCTGCTACAAGGACAAAATCGGTCCTATTTCCGTCTCTGGTCACTCTTAAGGTTCCAGCGGTGACTAAACAAGATCCGAAAGGCTTCGTCAGTAGCCCCGTCAGCTCTCACACTTCACCTCAATGGCTCAATCAGCCACCTCTGTCGCTCGGACCCAATTGGTCGCCGCCATTGGCTGACTCTCTCACCTGGCAGAGTGCATCGCTTCCGCCCCATCGGCCCCTCTGTCCGAGGTCCGCCGAGGCCAAATCCTCAGCATGTGGACGGATGTCGAGGCCGAGTACAAGGCCTGCTCCGCAGTGATGACTGACGAGGATCCAGAAATCCAAGCCGACATCCGTGACGCATGTGGCGAATGCTATGGGGTATTAGAGGAGTGTCTCAGTGACCTCAATACCCAGCTGGCCACATCCACAGTCCTTCCACCTGCTCAGCCAGTCCAACAGGGCGGCTGTCGACTGCCTCCCGTCAACATTGAGGGTTTTCTCAGGGGACTACGTCCGCTGGCCCACATTCGGGACCTGTTCACTGCGGTCGTGATAAATAATCAAAATTATCTCCGGTAGAGAAATTATACTACCTCACCGAGAAGACCAGGGGCGATCAAAGGCCATTGTCGAAAAATACCCCCTCACAAATGACGGTTTCGAGTCCGCATGGTTGGCTCTCCGCAGCCAATATGAAAATAATCGGCTTCTGGTGTCCAACCAAATTAACATACTCCTCTTCTTGCCCCGCGTAACTTTCGAGTGCAGTCGTGCTTTAAAGGATCTTCAAAGTACGATGCAGGGAGTCCTAAATGCGCTGGCGGTCTCCAACGTCTGCACGGAGAATTCGGACAGTCTCCTCGTGACTATTTGTGCTTCCAAATTGCCAAAGCTAAGCCGGACTTTGTGGGAAGCTTCCGTAACGGACAAAAAGGAGGTGTCGGCTTGGAAGGAAATCGACTCCTTCCTCACTCAGCGCTATTTGACGCTTGAGGCTATTGAGAGCGACTCTTCCACCTCACAAAACGCTACGACTCTGCCTCCCGCCAAAGACAGTCAAAATCCGCCATCCTCCCGAATCCAGTCCACTCCATTCCGTTCCCAGGGCAGTCCTGTTCCAAGGACGTCACACTCGTTCTATAACAGCATGGATCCTAGCAAGAGCAAGTGTGATCTCTGTTCCAAAGAGAATCACCTAATCCGACTCTGTCCTCATTTCCTGCAAATGAGCGTTGACGCCGGCTCCAACTGAATAAAGCAAAGGCAACTCTGCTTTAATTGCTTCGCAAAGGGCCACATGCTTCGAGAATGCCAAAGCTCCCACAATTGCAACACTTGTGGAAGACGACACCACACGCTTCTACATCGTGTCAATCCGGCTTCCAGCGAGTCACATTCCACATGCGTGCCTGATTCCGCAGCCTGGCCAGACGTCGATCAACCAGTACCTTCCGCAGAAAATTCTAGTTCTTCCGAACTTCCGAAAGTTCGGACGTATTTCGCCTCCGGCACAAGCTCTGTCCTTCTAGGCACGGCAATCATTAACATTTGCCACCTGGGGAAAAATTTCCGCGCCCGCGCTCTGATCGACTCGGGCTCTGAGGCAACATTCATTACGGAACGCCTTTTCGACACGATTCAATTGCCATTCGAACGTATTCAGACACAGGTCTCCAGTCTGAATCAGACAGTATCCGCTCAGTCAGGAAGCTCTGTGAGCCTATGTTATACCGTAACTGACAGAGAATCTTCCGTCGCATCCGATCTCGCAAAGTTTATTGAAAGACTTGCCGGGTCTTCCATTTGCGGATCCTACATTCTTCGAGAGCTCACCAATCGATGTCCTGATTGGAGCCGATGTCCTACCATCCGTAATTTCAAGTGGCTTACAGCCCAACATATGTGGTTCTATCCTCGGACAGGAAACCATTTTCGGTTGGGTGCTCACGGGTCCCGTGTCCAATACGGCGAGACATCAAATTGCATCGTTTTCGAGTCAGGTTTCCAGAGTACCTATCAAAAGGCCTGCAGACCCTAAAATCCGACTCCGAAGTCAATCGGCTCCGAGACCCGTCCGTCACAATTGTCAAACGGGTCCCCGTGGTGACCCGCAGGAAAGGTTCCCAAAATACTCCACCACCGGGGACGCATTCCAGTCCGAGCTTGAGTTTAAATTCGACCACACAAGGCTTTATAAGAGCTTGTGACCAGAAAGCTTAATCCAGTTGCCTAAGTGCTCCTTTAATCCGCTCCAATTTCACTACTAATGCTTCATCAACGTTTTTATTTCGTCCTAGCCACCTACATCCAGACAAGGCTCCTCACGCTCCCACACGTTCTCGTTCAACCAGCAGACCGGATCTCACATGTTCTCGAGGTAACAGTTCCTACCAATGCCGAGTGTGCCTAGGAATCTATCCCTAACGGAATTGCCGCCAATTTATCCGCTCGAGCGTCGAGCAGCGGCTCCGAGCCGTCCTAGTGCACAAGTACTGCTCGAACTGCCTGGCTCACGAACACTCAGGCAAGGACTGCCGTAGTGGGGACCTGTGCAAGGTGTGTCATCGCAACCACGCGCTACTTCACACGCCCGGGTCTTGGCACCCAGCCGGCTCTTTTTCGGCACCATCGCTTCCATCTTCAGCTTCCAGGTTATCCAACCTGGCATTCTCGCTCGCAAAGACGGATCGGCTCTGGTCATGTCTGTTCCGGGCATGCACGCAGTCGTAGAGTTTTTGTTGCAATCCTGCAAGGGGCGGAGAATGTTGAGAGTGGGGACGGCGCTGGCGGGGCCACCGCTCTGTGGGAATTCCACCCACACTTCACTGTTAGCAGTCCAGCTACACAAGCGGTTGCCCTCGCTCTCGCAATCATACTTAAGAGCATTTCCCCCCGGCGGCGCTCTCTCGCGCTTGATCTCACCACGGGCACGCTCCCGCCCACGATCACGATCCCGCAACTTCTATTCATAACCGTTTTTACACCCCAAGCGTCACGGGCATAGCGTCACTTGTATAATACAATATAATTGGAAAAACACATTGCGACTCGGCTTTTATTCGGATTTGGACATACATCTGGACTGTGGATATATACAATATAATAAACTGGAAAAACATATTGATTTCGACTAGACCGATTTCTATTTTATTCGAAAAAGCATGGATTGGCCATTCTTGACATTTTAGCCTATATCGATCTCATAGTGACTATAGACCGATTGCTATTTTGCCCTTCCTCTGAAACGTTTGCTCTCCAAATTAGTTACTATATGATAAGTAATAAACTACTAAATTAAAAACAATCGGGGAGGAAAAATAGCCAATTCTTAAAGCTACAGAAGACATCAGCATGGATGAATAGGTGGCCATTCTCGATATTGTTAGATTTAAAAGCATTGCATACCGTCAATCATGAAATTCCTACAAAACTTAATAGACTATATGGACTGGAAAAATTTAACCGGACTAATTCATTTTGACAAATCGGATGCAATCTGTACTAAATTTGGGTCGTCAGTTCCACGAGAGGAGTTCCGCAAGGATCTATATTTGGACCATTATTGTTCACTGTTTACTTAAATGACCTTCCAAATGTACTGTCAGAGTGTGAAGTCCATTTTTATGCTGATGATATCCAACTGTATGTATGCCGTCCCGTAGATAACATAAATGAGTGTGCAATAATAACAAATAGGGAACTTACATACAAACATTAACAGCTGGGCAAATAACAACGGACTAGGAATAAACCCAACTAAATCTAAATGCCTAGTGTGCTCAAAGAAGAAATTCGCAATTAATAACTTAACAGAAATAAATATTAATCATAATGCCATTGCATTCCCAGAAAAGCAAATAATCTGGGTTTGGTATTTAATAATCGACTTACATGGAAAGATCATATTATAAAGGCCGTAGGTAGAACCTATGGCTTGCTAAGAACGCTAAATATGACTCAACGCTACCTTCCTGAAAAAATTTCGTCTCCTAGCTGCTAAAATATTATTGATACCAACACTTTTTTTTTGGTAAACTGTGATAGTAGTTGTAAGCAAAAACTAAATGTCGTCGTATTCAATAGTATAACAATATATGTGTTTAATACAAGAAAGAGAGAGCATATAACTACTCATGCAGGCAAAATTTTTGTGATGGGTTTAACAAAATGGATGGACTTGAGATCATTCATATTTTTGCACAAAATTATGACCAGGAAAGAACCAACATATTTATCAAACATGCTAAGGTTTACTGCATCAGGGATAACAAACAACATAGTAAGTCTTAAACGCAGACTAGCTAGCTCCGAAAGGCACTTTTTCATTTACACTGTGCGCCTATGGAACCAACTACCAAATAGTTTTAAAACAACTGCAGACGCATTAAAATTCAGAAAAATTTGACCTTACATCAGAGAAACCTAAATTAAAACAACAACATAATTCAAAATAAAATTAAGAGTTTAATATGTGTAGGAGAAAATAAAAATAAAATTTAAACAAATGTCTATAAAATTAAGTAATAATTAAGACATTACCAATTAAGCAACAAATAAGAAAATTTACCAAACAATAATCCTGAATGGTTGTGACTAGTGCATTAATTATAAGGTACAACTTTGTAGCCCTAAGAATAATAAAAATAAACAAAACGAGAAAGAACGTACGGAGTCGCTGTAAACGCGACTCTACTTTTATACCCGTACTCAGTCAGTACACATGTGATTTATGTGGAATTTTCAAATCAGTTTTTACATTTTACATTTTACATTTATTTGATGCATCTGTCATCTACATCTACATCAGTTCTCACAACAACACACGTACACTGCACGAGACAGAGCGTGCGAGTGTGAGTGTGAGAAGAATCAGCAGCAGCAACCCTCAAAATAAATGTATATTTTGTTTTTGGTTGTAGCGGCGGCCGGGGCAGCTCGCTGCTGAAAATTCATTTGATCATTGTGGCTACAATAATGATCCGATCTGAACCAAATTCGGGAATCTGGTAGATATGGTCATACGATACGATACTGAATTTTTGGTTTTTTTCTATCTTCAAAATTGTGGATTTTCGTATTTTGGGGGGCCGGGAGTGGGCGTGGCAAAATTTTGAAATAAACTTGCACTGAAGCGATATCACAGGAGTCTAGTCAAAAATTTGGTTGTTCTAGCTCTTATAGTCTCTGAGAACGAGGCGCTCATTTATACGAAAAACCAAATCGACTCGATTTTGTGTGAGTGCGAAAGGGATGGAGCGAATTTTTTTCGTATATTTTCCTCTATTGTGGCTATATTAATGATCCGATCCGATTCAGATTTGGGCCCCTGATAGATATGGGCTGTCTCTATGATTCTGCATTTTTAGTTTTTGTTATTTTCAAAATTGTGGCCGCCACAGATGTGCGCCCTTTGTGGGGCGGAAGTAGGCGGGGCGAAATTTTGAAACATTTTTCTAGGAGTGAGATATCACATCAGTCTGGATAAAAAGTTTGGTTGCTCTAGCTCTTATACCCTTCGAGCAATGGGCGACAAACAAGACGGACAGACGGACAGACAGCAATTAGCACAAATACAATATACCCTTTTACTCTTCGAGTACGGGTATAAAAACAAATTACGAGAAGGAGTGAGGAAAATCGGGAATCGCAGCGAGAGGCGGATCGGCTAAGACAAATGCAGAATATTATCATAATTTACTGAAATGGGAACAAGCAACATACAATTGTCCGTGTGAAACGCAATCCGCATCAAAATCATCATGCTATCAATCAAGTAATCAGTCCATCATCGAAACTGATTACTTATAAGTCAAAAGACAACTCAGAGGAGTCCGATAAAGCAGTTAATTACTCAACGGAATTTTTGAAATTACTTGATCTGCCTAGAATGCGTATTAAAATTGAAACGTGCCAACTATCATGCTCCGGAGTATTAATCAGCCAAAACTCTGAAACGGTATAGGATGAAAAACGTAGTGGAAGCAACGATCTTTACTGTATCTTTCAAAGGTGAAGATGTCTTCATTCCTCTGATTCCCATGATCGAGACTGATTGACCATTTTAATTCAAACGATTGCAATTTTTCACTCGATTGGCGTTCGCAATCACAATTAATAAAGCTCAAGGTGGTCTGCAACTGTGTGGTTTAGAATTAGATGCAGATTGCATTTCAGACAATATGTTGCGTGTTCCCATATCAGTAAACCACGTCGCCTTCATATTTACGCGCAGAATGGTGAAACGAATTATATTTTATACTAACAAGTACTACAAAAGTATTAAAATCGTATGCTTTTTTCTGCTCCTCATTTCTTATGCGTATGCAATATGCCACAGCAAACGTGGCAGGGTACAGCTAGTCTTACGTATACATTTGGAACATATAGAACTTACCTGGTATAAGTTGGTATTGCTGCCCTGCCTTTTGCAGTTTGCAAAAAATTGGACAACATGTTCCAATTCTGTACATCATAGTTGACGGGAAAAGGACCAATTTCTTCTTTATTTATGATAATAAATTGATTTTTTTTAGGAAGATTGGTTATGTTTATTTGCTTAGTCCCATTCATCCAGACATAAGATGTATAATTCGACAAATTAAGATTGTCTGGATGACTAATTAAAATTGGAATCCACCATAGCATTTTTTCCTTCTCGGGTACGTCATGAGGCCTTTCCCTAAGATACACTTTTTGTTTTATAATCGCAGTTCCTTTGTCATAATCTCTAATAACAGCTATAAGCGGTAAGCGATTTTGATTGATCCACGATTTCGCAATATATGATATATTAAAGTGACTGTCAAGTGTTCCATCCCTAATTGCTTGGTTTGATAGTACGACCCAAAGGTCGTCCCCGATGAAAGTTTTATATTTATGATTTAAAATAAATTTGCGTAGTCCATTTTGAAATGTGCCCTTTCCCAATGTGAAGTTAAGCATTCGAATAAAAAGTTCCGTCTTGAATGATTCCGTTTCCTGTTTCATTCCAGTAATCCGTGAATGAGGATATCTTTTGCTTAGTTCATAGTACAATGAGTAAAGAATTGTCATAGGATATTTTCCATTAAACTCCACACCACCATCTATCTACGTTGATAGATTTTAAATTAATTTACACAATTTTCAACAAGTAAAACATTAGCATTCCAACTTACCGTCATAACGAACTCTGCTGCTAAAAAACTGGTCAAAGCTTTATTCACATTTGCCTCACTCCACCATTCGGGAGTAATCCACGAACCAATCCACTGGTTGACAAGCTCGCGAGCCAATACAATATATCCTTTCTTAAAAAGTTCAGTCTCTCTAGAAGAACAAGAATAATATTTTATTGAACTGACTTGTACAAAATATGTTACCTCAATGTCAGTATGCCCCAAATTCCCATAGAGTTTGCGGTTGGTAGATCCGGAATTGCAAGCACATCAATTTTCGATAATGGAATTGTTAAATTGAAATAATCGTTGATAGTTTTATATGTTAGATATAACTTTTCGTGAATTTCCTTAAATGAAATTTGTAAACAACTGTATTAATTGTACTTTTTTGGTCTAATTCTGATTAAGAACAACTCACCTTTGAGTCTGTTTCGATTTTGTTACTCCAAATATTAATAGTTGGCGACGACAGATTGTATGTTGTGTTTATAGGATCAATATTCCACCGATAAAGTTTTGATATTACAAATCCAAACGTAAATGTAGACATTGGAGGTGTTTCATCAAAATGATCCAGCATGTAGTTTTTTTTTTAAAAAGGGCTGTAAAATAACTATTATTATATAATTATATTTTTGGTATATAAATATCTCTTGATCTTTACGTGACCATACGTGGTGAAAAAGTACATCCTGCTCTATACGCAAAAAAGAGAATCTAAAGAGGACATACTCAAAAGAAAACGAGAAAGAACGTGTGCAGTCGTCGTTAACGCGACACTACTTTAATACCCGTACTCGGTATGATTTATGTGGAATTTTTAAATGTTTTTATCAGTTTTTATATTTTACATTTTTTTACTGTATCTGTCATTTACATATCCATTACTTATCAGAACAACACACCGTTTCGTTTTCAGCGTAAACTGAAACGAGCCAGAGCTTGTGAGCGGCATTGTGGCTATAATAATGATACGATCTGAACCAGATATCACATCACTAAACAAATTTAGTTGCTCTAGCTCTTATAGTCTCTGAGCAATGGTCGACGGACGGACGGACAGACATACATGGCTATATCGACTCGGCTTTTGATGCTGATCAAGAATATATACTTTATGGGGCCGGAAACGCTTCCCTCTCTATGTTACACACATCCACTTTTACCAACAATACAATATACCCTTTTTCTCTTCGAGTACGGGTACAATCTCAGTCCTAGGTGCACCGTGCCCATGGGATGAATTGCACTGTGCCTTCAAATAGATAGTAAAGTTCATTTTAATCTAGCTTTTACAAGGTATGTGGTAGTGGTGGTGTATTACTCGTAGTGAAAAATTGAATATCTGAATATCTGTTTGATTTTATGCTGCCATTAAAAATTTTGAAACAATTCTTGAGCGATCAACAGGATTTTAATTTTAACGATGTAAAGACTTATTTTTAAGACAAGAGCGGTCAAATTCGAAACTTCCAGATAAAATATTTCTTACCGTCGAAAATGTTATACATATTGATATTTATATTATCTATTGATATTTATATTATCTATTTATTATTTTTTTTTTTGACCCATGGATACGCCACGGTGTGTGGGAATCTCAATTAGACACGACCGCCCATACAAGTCAGCGAACTGGACTACCCAATCGGGGCTTCACAGCTTAACTCACCACACATAGCTGTACTCACTCCACGCGGGATCACCGTAAAGCAATATCTCGAGGGGATTGGCTGCCTATCTTAAGCACTTTTAGCATATTCTCAGATCGCATTGGATGCCTGTTAAGGTGTCGCAGACACACTTCCAATTCTCCTCAGACTCTGTCATGTAGACCATCAGATCCTCTGGTGGTTTTACAAAATACGCTATTGAACGATACCTCGTGCAGTGGTATACAACATGCTCCGGATCCTCGCTCGCATGCGGGCACTCGGGACACTCGGGGGTATCCTCGTGTCTAAAACGCTGCACGTATTTCCTGTAGCCTTCATGGCCTGGCTCTTGTTGCTAGATAGAACTGCCGACCACACCGGCGCAGCGTACAGCAGGATCGAGGCCACTTCTCTCGCTAGGAGTAGCCGCCGGCCTGCTTGCGGACCCCCAATGCTGGGGAGCATCCTCAACAGGTCTGTATCTTGCGGAAAGCTTGATCAATAAAACCTCGTCACACATTAGGTTCCATAACAGCGGGTCCAAAACTGACTGTTGAGCTATTAAGCGTGTTTAATAGCTATTGCAAAAGGTAGGTTTTAAATAAAAAGCCGAGGATTTCAATTGGAAATACAATTGTATTAATTATATGAGGTAGCGGCTATACGCGTGTATAGCTGGGGTATAAAAATGCACCGAAAGCTATGATAATTACATCCAGACTGCTAGTGGGCAGGCGGACCGAATTGCCCGTGCCCCACTGCAAGAGGTAGAGAGCGAAAGAAGCTCGGGTTGCTGCTGAGCCGAGTGCGAGCGATAGATAGAGAGAGAGAGAGAGCGCGGGAGAACAGCATAGATGCTGCAGCTGTAGTAATGAAATAAGCATAAGAGTAACCATAAGCATAAGCAATTAAAATATTTACAATACAGTGTTCAATCGAATAAACAAACATGTAGGTAGGTTTACGTTAGGCTGCTCCACTAAATAACATAAAGATTTTATAACTAAACATCGGGCTGGGAAACCCGACAACCTATCTTTCCTGCATGTTCTCGATCGGTTTCGGTACACGTGTCGCGCGTCATGCAGCGCCCTCGGTCGGTTGGGCAGGAGGAGGGCTGCGTATCTGCCAGGGATCCGCGCGGAACAGGCTTCGGCTTGCTGTCGCATGGGCCACTTGATGGTGCATTCATTGCACATCAACGTCCTGAAGTTTTACCGGACGCCATTTCGAGACCCCATTGGGATTCAGCAGACACACCCCGGAGACAGTCGTCGAATCAAACCGAATTGTGAATTTCAAGTTTTGAATTGAAATGGTGTATCAATCGGGATCAAGAGAATCCTAGGAATGAAGACGTCCTCACCTTTGAAAGGTCCAGCTAAGTTCATTGCTTCCACCACGCAGCTCATCAAATCGCTGACCGCGAGTCACATACCGTTGCAGAGTTTTCACTGATTAATATTAAGGAGCATGATTATTGGCACACCTACTTTTAATTTTAATGTGTGGTGGTGTTTCGGTCAGATCAATTGAGTTCAAACATTCCGTTGGGTAAACAGCTGCTTCTTCTACTCCACAACTGTGTTTACTGACTTTTATATAATTTCATCAGTTTCCACGCTGGATGGGATAACATGATTAATTTGATGGACTTTTATACCCGTACTCGAAGTGTAACAGGGTATATTGTATTTGTGGTAAAAGTGGATGTGAGTAACATAGAGAAGGAATAACTTCCGACCCTATAAGGTATATATATTTTTAAGTCAGCATCAATAGCCGAGTTGATATAGCCATGTCTGTCCGTCCGTCTTCTTAGTCGCCCATTACCCGAAGGCTATAAGAGATAGAGCAACGAAATTTTTTTCCAGACTGATAATGTACCTCAATTATAAAAAATGTTTTTAAAAATTTCGCCCCGCCCACTTCCGCCCCAAAAAAACACGCACATCTATGGCGTCCACAATTTTGAAGATAGCAGAAAACGAAAAATGCAGAATCATCGAGAAAGACCATATATATCAGAGGCCCAAATTGAATTGGATCGGATGATAAGTATAGCCACAATAGAGAAAACCATTTTGAGAATCATCATTCCCTCTCCCTCGCACTCACAGAAAAACGAGTCGATTTGGTTTTTCGTACAAATGAGCGCCTCGATCTCAGAAACTATAAGAGCTCGAGCAACCAAACTTTTTTTCCAAACTCCTGCGATATAACTTCAGTGCAAGCTTATTTCAAATTTTGCAACGCCACCTCCCGTCCCACCTAAAATAAACGAAAATCCACAATTTTGAAGAACGAAAAAAAAGAAAAATTCAGTATCGTAGAGAATGATCATATCTAACAGATTCCCGAATTTGGTTCAGGAAGGGGGCAAATCGAAATTTGGAAATACACTTGTACTGAAGTGGTATCACAGGAGTTTGGACAGAAATTTTGTTTGCTCTAGCTCTTATAGCCTCTGAGATCCAGGAGTTCATTTGTACGAAAGGGCAAAAACGAAACGTTGCGAGAGAACGATGTTTCTCGAAATGGTTTCCTCCATTGTGGCTACACTAATGACCCGATCTGATTCAGATATGGACCTCTTAAGATATCATCTTTCTCTATGAATCTGCATATTTAGTTTTCTGGGTTTTTTAGCTTTTATACCCGTACTCGAAGAGTAATAGCGTATATTGTATTTGTGGTAAAAGTGGATGTGTGTAACATAGAGAAGGAATAATTTCCGACCCTATAAAGTGTATATGTTCTTGATCAGCGTCAAAAGCCGAGTCGATATAGCCCTGTCTGTCCGTCCGTCCGTCTTGTTTGTCGCCCATTGTTCGAAGGCTATAAAAGCTAGAGCAACCAAACTTTTTAACCAGTCTGATGTGATATCTCACTCCTAGAAAAAATTTTCATTCTTTCGCCCCGCCTACTTCCGCCCCCATAAAGGGTGAAAATCTGCGGCGTCGACAATTTTAAAAATTACAGAAAACTAAAAATGCAGAATCATAAAAGAGACCATATCTATCGGATCGGATCATTAATATAGCCACAATAGAGAAAAACATGCGAAAAAACTTCGCTCCCTCTCTTTCGCACTAACACAAAAACGAGTCGATTTGGTTTTTTTGTATTTGTGTAGCCTGGATCTCAAAGACTATAAGAGCTAGAGCAACCAAACTTTTTCTCAAGACTCCTGTGATATCAAACCGATACAAGTGTATTTCAAAATTTCGCCCCGCACCCTTCCGCCCACCCAAAAGACGAAAATCCACAATTTTGAAGATAGCATAAACCAGAAATGCAGTATTGTAGAAACTGACCATATCTACCAGATTCCCGAATTTGGTTCGGATCGGATCATTATTGTAGCCACAATGATCAAATGAATTTTAAGCAGCCATTCCCCACCTCTTCATTCAACGTAAGTCATTTATTGGGGTTGATTGTCGCTGCAGATTCTCTCACACGCACACTCACGCTCAAACATGCTGCCTCGTGCGGTGTACGTATGTTGTTGTGAGAACTGATGTAGATGTAGATGACAGATGCAGCAAACAAATGTTAAATGTAAAATGTAAAAAACTGATACAACATTTGAAAATTCCACATAAATCACATGTGTACTGACTGAGTACGGGTATAAAAGTAGAATCGCGTTTTCAGCGACTCCGTACGTTCTTTCTCGTTTTATCTTCAAAATTCTGGACGTCACAGATGTGCGCCTTTTGTGGGAGCGCAAGTGGGTGGACTGAAATTTAGAAATACATTTCTAACAGTGAGATATCACATCAGTCTGGAAAAAAATTTGGTTGCTCTAGTTCTTATAGCCTCCGAGCAATGGGCGACAAACAAGACTGACGGTCGGACAGACATGGATATATCGACTTGGCTATTAATGCTGATCAAGAATATATATGCTTTAAGGGGTCAGAAAATACAATATACACATTTACACTTCGAGTAGGGGTATACAAATAAATTTCATTAAAATGAATTCGAATACAGCCCCCAATCTCTCATTCATTTCGGGCTTTGTAGTTCAATGTTGTGTATATAAGTTTTACGTTAGCGGTCACTTACTAAAACTCAATTTTTTTTCAATTCATTTTGAGCATTGGTAACTCGAATGCCAGTTTTTTGTTTGTAGCTCATGCAGACCTCTAATATCTACAAATGTCTCTGAACTCATTAACTTTGGGTATAAAAGTAAAGTCAAAGGATCCGTACCTTCTTTCTCGTTAGAGACTCAAACCTCTCGTTATTTATTCTAAATAAAGAAATTTCCAATTCGTTATGTCTTTATTTTTTCCTATCATTCATGGATGCGTTTCGCGATAAACTTCATTAATTATTTTGTGAAAGTTCATAATTTTAATAATAATTTAATAATAATGATTTAATGTTTTTTTCTTGAATTTCTTTTAGCCTATTGAGCTATGTCCTACATCAAAGTAATTTACATAAACATGGTTTTGCTGTTCTTTTGCAATTCAACTACAGGTAAGATTTCTGTTAAAAATGCAATCGATATCAGCATCTAGATAAGCGACAATAATCTGGCAACACTGTTTCACAATGTACTTATGTACTCAATTACTCATTTACTCTTCACTCTCAAATAAATGTTCAACCGAACCACTCGTGTCTCTCCGTTAGCTCCGCATTTGTATTTTCATATATACATATATCTACATAACGGAACACCCAACTTCTAACAATTTCTATAGTTGTTAATTTTTTACTTACTAATATCTCTGAATAAAGTATATGCCGAAACTGTTTTGCGAGAAATACAAATAACACTAAGTCATTGGAAATTTGATCGAGTATCATGCCTACTTAGTCTATTTATTTTTCCTACCCGTTGCTCAAAGACCATCCGACCCCATTTTTTTTTTTTCTTCCTATTTATTCCTAACTACTTCACTAAAACTTTTCATAATGATCGGACATATTTCGTAAAAGCTACGCTTTTATATGTACCTACATATGTTGACAAATCTAAAGGAAAAAAAAAATACAATTAAGTGAATTGTATATCATCTGCGTTTCAATTTCTGTAGCGCAAGGGCAAATATTATTAAAACATAAATTATAAGTTCCAGTGCCAATTCCAGCAATGTCAACAATGTGCAAGCCAAAGAACCATATCAACCCCAAAAATCTGGTTCTTCTTCTCTCGCTTTTACTGATGTAAAAGCAATTAAAAGCACTTGTTTGACACACTGGTATGTCAGCTATAGCTTTGTCGGCTCTGTGACAAAGTAGTGCACGCAAAATGCCCTGGATTTTCGGACATCGTGGGACTCAACTGTCTCTCAACCGCTGGCCGCTGAAATTCCGAGTCCGACCTCTCCTCAAATACAGCAGCTGACTTTGCCACTCCAGGGTCATTCACCTCGGAGGCATTTACCTCACCAGGGGCATTTATCTCGGAGAACACGCAGAAACGTCTGTAGCTAACGTGTCCGCTGAGTCAGCAATTAATTTTTGCATTCTGGCTTCAAGTGAAAAGTTTTTGTCTCGCGGCTAGCTTCTGACCACATATCCAATGTTTCATAAGTTACATTATTTTCTTTGAGGGAAAGGGAATCGAGGGAATTGAGGGAAGCCTTTCTTCCTTGAAGAGAGGTGACTCCCCGACTAAATTTTAAACCATTAGTTCTGTCAAACTTTGGCAGGTGTATTTGATAGTTAGAGATTTTGTGGTAACGCAATAGGCCCCTCATAGCTCTGCCTAATCAAAAGCCGACCAGTGCTCCATCTCTACACTCATTTTTCCGCTATAGGAATTATATACCCATCCACAAAACTTTCTTTCTCTCTTTTTTCTATTCTATTTCATTCTATTTCTATTCTATTTACGTATATTTTACCTTATACGTATATCTTGATATACGAGCATCGCAGTTCTTGGTGATATCAACTTGCAAAGAGCAATAACTTTATCGACGGATTGCTAGACCTATTGTAGTGCATTATCCTGTGTGTTTTGTCCAAAAATATTTTCGCCATTTTAAAGATTAATTGCAACATTGTGCAATGTGGTGGTCATCGTCACTGTCCAAAATCTGATGCGTCTGACCCCTGCATGGGAGCAACTTTTTTTTTTTTTTTTATACCCGTACTCGAAGAGTAAAAAAGGGTATATTGTATTTGTGCTAATTGCTGTCTGTCCGTCTGTCCGTCTTGTTTGTCGCCCATTGCTCGGAGGCTATAAGAGCTAGAGGGACCAAATCTTTTTTTCCAAACTGATGTGATATCTCACTCCTAGAAAAATGTTTCAAAATTTCGCCCCGCCCACTTGCGCCCCCACAAAGGGCGCACATCTGTGGCGTCCACAATTTTAAAGATAGCAGAAAACGAAAAATGCAGAATCATAGAGACAGCCCATATCTATCAGGGGCCCAAATCTGAATCGGATCGGATCATTAATATAGCCACAATAGAGGCAAATGTACGAAAAAACTTCGCTCCATCTCTTTCGCACTCACACAAAAACCAGACGATTTGGTTTTGTATTTTGTGTCGCCTGGATCTCAGAGACTATAAGAGCTAGAGCAACCAAACTTTTGGCCAAGACTCCTGTGATACCAAACCTGAACAAGTGTATTTCATAATTTTGCCACGCCCACTCCCGCCCCCCCAAAATACGAAAATCCACAATTTTCAAGATAGAAAAAAAATAAAAATGCAGTATTGTAGAAAATGACCATTTCTACCAGATTCCCGAATTTGGTCCAGATCGGATCATTATTATAGCCACAATGATGAAATGAATTTTCAGCAGCAATCCCCCACCTCCTCTTGCGGCGTAAGTCAATTATTGGGGTTGATTGTTGCTGCAGCTTCTCTCACACGCACACTCACGCTCAAACATGCTGCCTCGTGCAGTGTACGTGTGTTGTTGTGAGAACTGATGTAGATGTAGATGTCGATGACAGATGTAGCAAAAAAATGTAAAATGTAAAAAATGATAAAACATTTTAAAATTCCACATAAATCACATGTGTACTGACTGAGTACAGGTATAAAAGTAGAGTCGCGGCAACAGCGACTCCGTACGTTCTTTCTCATTTTTTTTAATTCCTTTATTTATTTACAATCTGTCTTGTGACAATAGGTAAATTTTATGACTAATACTAGCAAACCCGGCGAACTCCGTTTCGCCACCAGATGGCTTCGTTTTATGTAACATTTCGTTGTGTGATTAAAAGATGAAGAACAATTTTTGTTTTGTTTTATATTTGAAAATGAAAAATTTTATTTCATTTCACAAAAGAAGTATTATTTAGTTGAGTTATTACACAACTCAGGCGACCCAGAAACATATTATTACCGCACACACCAAAACTCAGGTGTCAGCGTTTTCCCTTCCATCGCCAAAGTGCGAATACCGAATTGCCTGCACGGTAACCCGACGCTCCGCCCGCTCCACTTTCGGTCTCACGGCCACACCCCTTGCCCTAAAGTGCCAGCATTTCTACAAATTTCTTGTAGAAAGAACCTTTGACAGACTGAGCCTACCCCAGCCTGGGATAGGTATCCTACACTTCCCAAAAACGTCTCAACAGTACCTCAAGAGTCTCGTCCAGGTTATCATCAGTAACTACGACCGGAGCACGCGAAATCAGTAGAGAGGACTCCTTCTTTATACGGGAACAACCTTCAGATACGACATATCCCAAAAAGAGTCTTCTGAATCAAGGGTCATCCTGGCAATAACTTCACCTGCCTAAAACAGAGAAGCTCGTAAAACAGGCTGGCGCAAATTAGAAGATCGACACGCTGCGGTGATGAGAGTTGAGTATTCTGATGACCGAGAGTGCAGGCTAACGTTGACTGAAACTCCATCCGTGACAAAAGCAGAGTCACCTATCCCTGATACTGAAGTCGATGATTTTATTTTCCGAAGATGAAGTTGATTTGCAAAACGAGAAATTATCACGTGGAGCTGCGAAACGAAAACTCCAGAAGGATTTATGACCTAAACCGTTGCCTTGGCTAGCAGAACGACCTCATTACTGGACCCTGGGCAATAAGTGCAGAAGATGTAGATGCTGAAGCAGAGGACTCGGTGATGGGATGCGACGACGTAGGCGGAGATGAAATGTCAAGTGGCACAGATCCACCCTGGGCAGAAGTAGCTCCAGGACCTCCAAAATGTAGGAGAGTGTGGTGCCTACGCCCACAGGTACGGCATTTGCTGGAGCTGCATTTACTCAACCGATGGCCTGCCTTGAGGCAATTTACACACAGGGAGCACCTTTTGGCTTCTTTATAGCGATTTGATGGAGACAGTGCTAGAAACTTGGGACAATGATGTATTCCGTGAGCACTGTCATTGCACAGAACGCAACCTGATGTGTTTTGCTTAAAGGCAGCAAGTATGAATTTGGAATGGCTAGCTTTACTGCTCCTGCCCACCTGACCGCTCGGCGCATAGGTTGTCATAACGAAATCCACTGTTTCCAACGTCCTGCATCGCTGCTCCAAAAACGAGGCCATGGACTCCCCATGACGGAATCAAGTTAACGAAGGCTGAGTCCTCTAATCGTTCCTCCCACTTGGCTTGAGTCGCTGGATCCAGTTTACGAAGCAGCACCTGCACGATGATGCATCCTGCGATCTGCTCAGGAGTGCCCAAAGCCTGGAGCGCCCGAATATGAGCGTTAAACTTGTCCGAGATCTCCCGAAGCATCGACACCGACCCATTCTCCACAGACTGTAGTCCCAGGATCACAGTAATGTGCGCCTGAAAAATTAAACGACGATTATTAAACCTTTTTTCCAACAAATCCAAGGCTATATTATAATTGCTGTCAGAAATTTCCAGCGCACGAACTGTCTCCAACGCCGAATCACGCAGGCAAGATCGTAAATGCTGGAACTTCTCAATGTTGGAGAGGTCCGGATGATTGTCGATGATAGTGGTGAACATCGAGTAAAAAGTCCGTCCAATCCGCATATCCTCCACTAAATTTTGACAATTGTATGGGAGGCAGGGACGATGCTGGTCTGCGAGGAGGTGGCGGCTGAGAACCAGCAAAACCAGAAGTTAAATTTGGTCCAGCAACCGTAGAATGCAGTGGCGTATAGCCGCTAATCCTATCGATTTCACGCCGAATCGAAGCCTTGAGAGCAGTGGCAAGCGTTTCAAACCTGTCACACTGTCCACTGTGAAACTCGCTGAAGTCCAATTCTTCGAGCTCGTTGTGCAATGTCTCAAATTGCCCGCTCAGCTTCTCAATCTGCTCCAACTTCCCCACTAGGGTGTAATAATCGCAGACAGCAGCCTCATCTTCCCAAGCGGTAGTCAATCTCTTAACCTTCTCGCAGAGTTCCGTTGACTTCATCCTCAAAAAGACACCCTGTTTTGCTCCCTTGTTACTGTCAATATAGTGTCGTTGGCAGCGTCCATAGCAGCAGCCGCTCTAGAAACGTTCGTAGCGGGAAGAGGAACGCAAAACGAAACGCGTGTAACAAACGGGAACCTCAAGCGCAATTCGTGTATGTAAGAGCGGCTGGTGTATATGCTTGTATAGCAGCTATGTGGTCGATGGCACTGGATATTTACAGAAGAGCGAAAACAGACGAACGAACTAAAATTATTGTTTATAAATGCAGTTTGTGATTGTACTAATCAATTAATTATTGCACGATCTCGCCGGGGCCTCCAAATGTTGAGCTATTAAGCGTTTTTAATAGCTATTGCAAAAAGGTAGGTTTTAAATAAAGAGCCGAGGATTTCAATTGGAAATACAATTTTATTTATTATATGAGGTAGCGGCAATACGCGTGTGTAGCTGGGGTATAAAAGTGCACCGAAAACTATGATAGTTACATCCAGACTGCTTGAGGGCAGGCGGACCGAATTTCCCGTGCCCCACTGCAAGAGATAGAGAGAACCAAAAGAAGCTCGGGGCTGCTGCTGAGCCGAGTGCGAGCGATAGATAGAGAGAGAGAGAGAGAGCGCGGGAGAACAGCATAGATGCTGCAGCTGTAGTAGCGAAATGAGCATAAGCGTAACCATAAGCATAAGCAATTACACTATTTACAATACAGTGTTCAATCGAATAAGCAAACATATATAGGTAGATTTACGTTAGGCTGATCCACTAACTAACAACAAGTTTTTATACCTAAACATCGGGCTGGGAAACCCGACATCCCTGTGGAACATCTGCTGTAACTGGGTACCGCTTTGTTCCCTCGACCATGTCGTACAGGAGTACTCTCTCTGAGAGGTAGCTGGAGATTATCCGTACCAGATAGCTTGGTTGTCCACCCTACTATGTCTTTAGCGCACAGTGTTAAACGCGCTTCGCTCGTCCAGGGCTACCATTGCACAGTACTCTTTTTCCCCCCATCTCCATAATTTTCCCTCGATAGCCTTTTTCGCTATGCTTGTGACCAGCGTCAATGCGTCGACAGTAAAGTGGGACTTTTGAAAGTCATACTGCGCATCCGACAGTGCTCCTAGTTCCTCCTTGGACTTCAAAAGGCGATTGTAAATAATCTTGGGTTTCATCCAAGGTAAGAGACGGTACATTTTCCATTGTCGGAGCTTCGCTTATCCTGTTAAGTGTCCGGGGACACGTTCAAATTGGCGTAAACTGGCTACGCAGTCCCTTGCTGACCACTCTATAGGCAATGCCCAATGAGTTTATGTCTACTTTCGCGCATATTTGGTTGAAGCTGCTGGCTTTGCTGCACTTTATTTCTATCTTCAGTTCCGTCTTGGCCATCCGGAACACGCCTAACTCTGCGTAGAAATCTTTGCGCCCCTGGTCCTTTTGGAGCGTCTTCTGGCGTGAATGCACTTTTTCCGAAGCTGGCTATCTGGTCATTCTGCCATGGTACCCAGTAGCATGGGGCTGCCCGGGCGCTTGCTCTCCTTCGGGGCATGAATGCGTCACACGCCTGTGCAATCCCCCGTGTAAGATCGTTTGTCCTCATTATCGCCGAAACCTGTATCCCATCTCGTTGGCTGAAGGTGTACTTTTTCTTTCGGGTGTGCAGCGAAGAGTGGTGGTCGCTGAAAGTGAATTCCTCGATGACGGTCCATTTAGATCTGAGATGTAGTGATTCGCTTTGCAGAGTGATGTCGATAAACGATCCCTGACCCGCCCTTCTAAACTTCTGCTTCCTGCTATCTTTTGCTATGACTACATTGAGAGGGGCGAATGCCTCCAGGAGTTAGTATCCTCTCGCATTGACTTCAGGGCTGCCCCATTCAACGGCCCATGCATTGAAGTCACCTGCAATGACCGTTGGCGACTGACCTTGCGCGTCAGTGGCTATTTCCTCCACCATGCTTTGGAACTCGTGCAAGCTCCACCTTGGGGTTGCGTAGCAGCTGTAAAAAGTTATTTCTTCTATTCTGGATCAAGCAAAGCCTTCTCTAGCGATCGCAGGGGTGCGCGACCAGATGGTTGCCTTGCTGTTTGCACAGGCTAACCACCCAGATCCACGTATTTGTTTGTACGGCTCGCTTATCAGCACCACGTCTTGACGCGTCTCACGCACTGACTGTATAAGGAGATCCTGCGCGACCTCACAGTGATTCAGGTTTATTTCCGTTATCTATATGCTTACGGTTTGCGAGCGCGCTTCTGAAGGTGGGGCACCTGCTGCTTCTAGCAATATGGTTTGTTAGCCTCTAATTTGCTGTGCAAAACATGCATGCTGGCTCCTTTTGGCAATCATTAGCCAGGTGGTCCGGTAGCACACAGCGCCTGCATAGATTTGAGCGGTTCGTCTCGCACCTGCAGACTTGTTGCCCAAACTCCAGACATCAAAAAAACACCGTGTGATGTCGGCCATGATATGGATTCTGGTTTTAACCCATTCAACCCTTATTGTATCAGGGTATTTTGTGCACCTTCTGCCGATAGTCTGATACTAGCTTCATGTCTGTTCATACGCTCTCCTAAGCCTGATATCTGCTGTGGTTACGTTTGACAATTGGAGCTGATTCGCTAGCTCCTTGCAGATGTCCTCAGCTGTGGTGTTCTCCTCGAGATCTTTACACTCGATGAAGATCCGATGCGACAGTGAGCAAACCTCGGCGCTCTTCCCCAGCACTTCGCAGACAATTCGTTTGAGCTCGGCTGATTTCCCATCGGATTTGGTTAGCTCTAGTAGTTAGCTCACCCTTTTGGGTTCTTCTCACCCTATTTGTATCCTGTCCTAGGGCCTTGAGCTTCTCGTCCGTCTTCATTATGCAAAGAATCTCCGCGTAGGCTGCCCACACGCGCGGGATTTTTCTTCAGCCGAAAGCTAGCCGCTTTCTGGTGCCCACTCTTGGCCTCTACAAGCCAGCTCTCGCCTCTAAGCGTGTTGGGTGTCACCTGCGATCCTGTATCTGTTGTCTCGGCGAGGTTCCTCACCACCGCAGCATGCGGGTTTCCATTTCCAAGCCGTTTTCTCCTTTTTTTCTTTGGCATTGGTACGTCCAGTCCATGCCTTCTTTTCGCCCTCAGCGGCGCGGAGAAGATTGGTG
This sequence comes from Drosophila bifasciata, assembly GCA_009664405.1. Lineage (NCBI taxonomy): Eukaryota > Metazoa > Arthropoda > Insecta > Diptera > Drosophilidae > Drosophila > Drosophila bifasciata. The sequence goes on from CM019044.1 coordinate 26,714,065, forward strand.
AAGTCTGCGATGACTGGTGCGACTTGGCTTTATTATCATGCACCTGAATAGCCACTAGCCCGTACAGGGTCCGAATGCTTTCTACTGAGTCCCTCATTGGCTGGTGGATTGACCTCCGCGAGTCGACAAGGATGGAGATTTCCTCGCCAAGCTCCCAAAATATCGATCTTGGTCCCTCCTCGTCTGCTGTTGCCGCGTCCGTAGCTTGGGCCGCCAAACTAATTGGGGACCTCGCCATTCTGCTGCTTTTTGCGAACGCAGCCTGCTTCTTTTCTGACAGATGATTGCCGCTCTCTCCAACCTGTGGGTGTTATTTATGCGGATACGAATTCAGAGCCGAATCCACGTCAGACATATAAAAAAAATATCTGTGCTGAATGAGGACGCGCCAAGGAGCGTGTCCAAAATCTCCGTGTTTGTATCATGGCTGTGATCTCTACATTGCCGCCGTATTATGCTGGCGCCATCTGTGGGCACCTAACCTACTCCTGTGCATGTACATTTCGGTTTCCGCCCTCTACCGGTGCTCTACGGTAGCTTTTTGGTCCGCTTTCGCGCACTTTCGTCGCGATCAGTTGGCGTGACAAGTGATATTTGCATTGGAAGCGGATCTAGAGGACACAGTGAAATATAATTGTGACAATTAAACAACACTACGTCCGTTTTTGACACTCACTCTACCACTTAGTTATTTTGCCTTCACACAACTGTTTACACACACAAAATTTCATCAGCCCACGTCAACACACACACAAGCTTGGAAAGCAATATTCAGCTTCGGGAATTTTGTGTGAGAGCACACACGAACAACATTTTTTCCAGTCGTCGTTTTATCATTGTGGCTATAATAATGATCCAATCTAAACCGATCTAATGATCCGATACGAATTAGATATTGGCTTTTGATATATAAGAGCTTTCATTATGATTCTGCATTTTTTTTTGTCAGTTATTTTTTCGTTAGTTTAGGAATTTGTTGGTTATGAAGTCTAATGTAAGTAGGTTAGGGCAAGGCGGGAGCGCAATGAAAGCTCTCTCTCGCTCTCGGCAAATTCGCCCCGCTTTGCCACCGTAGGTTAGCTAGGCTTAAGAGGAATTTCCTGAATTGTTTTTTGAAATTCAATCGAGCGCACATCATTATTTTTCGGCCCAATTAATATCTTTACCCATCCAAGTTTTCGGTTTGTTTTTATTAGAAAAACTCTTCTAATTTTTCATGGCGCCGCCAGGTGGACTGTAAAAATCAATAAAAAGGCAACAAAAAGAAAGTGACCGTGACACAATTGCAGTGAAGTGCATAATACAAGAATCATACATACATACATAGTGAAAATTCCATACTCTGGAATCTGGGTGTTGCCCGCGTCCTCAGTGTTTTTTATTGTTTAAAAAGCCTGGCTAAAATATCCGTGTTGGCCGCGCAATCCAACTCATCGCTGCTACATACATATGTATCTAAATATCTATATATCTAAATGGCAATAGGAGATCACAAGGACCGCGAGAGGAAAGTGGAATCTTGACTCCAAGAGCAAGCAGAACGTGAGGTATTTGTGCGAAAAATTGAAAGTTAGAGTCGAAGACATTCGTAAATACTCATAAATTGTCCTGTGCTGAAAAATTGAACCTCGTTTTCGATTCTTGGCACAGACGTATGAAATATTAGAGTTGATTGCATGCATTTAAGTAGTGCACATACATATATATAACCCCATATTGCACATACAAACCATAATAAACTCCATCGAACCGCTATTTGGACGCACAATTAAATATTTGTATAACGTTATCTGCAATCACTGTCGCCCCCTTTTCCCTTCTCGTTTTAAAATTCGGTAAAAAGTTGGTCCGTTAATCCAAGCCGCGGTGTATAACATATAATTCTCTAAATACATACATATACGTACATACAAGCAGATTTTTCGTCTCGCTTACGCTTTTTCACCGTTGCTTTCTGTGTACTTGTTGAGAGAATTTTCGTTGGCGCGCTTGATGAAAAAATGGAGAGCCCAGTGACGCGCTACCCTGTTTCTTGAGAGTATATTGGTTTTGGCTCTCACTTGAAACCAACTTTACACGTCGTGCCTCGACATTCAATTGTTGTCGTTCTCGTTTCTAGTCCTTGTTCGGACTATAATTACTCATTATAAAATATATTGATATTATATTGTTATTTTATCTACCAAAAACCATTGGTTATCGGTGCGTACATACATACGTTCGTTAACCCAAGCCGCGGTGTGTAACACTTACATACTTCTTCACATACACACATACATAACAGCAGCTTTACCGGTGCATTATTGTCCTTTCTCGTTTTCGCCAAACCGGTGCTTGCTGTGTAGTTGTTGGAAGAATTGCCGCGCTTGATCAAAACGGAACGACAAGTACGCGCTACCCTGTTTTCTGAGGGTATACCGTTTTTGTTGTCACTTTGCGAATGACGCGCTACCCTACATTGTGAGGGTATATTGTTTTAAGCTCTCACTTGGTAAGTGACGCGCTACCCTGCAGTGTGAGGGTATATCGATTTTTGGCTCTTTTTGTCTCGTTCTTTGGACATTTTTTATTGATCCATCTACAAAAATTGTGGTTGTCTTCGCGTAGATTATATTGAAAAACGAGAAAAAAGTACGGAGTCGCTTTGAACGCGTTTATACCCATACTTAGTCAGTACACATGTGATTCATGTGGAATTTTCAAATGTTTTATCAGTTTTTACATTTTTCTGCTACGTCTGTCATCAACAACTATATCATCTACATCACTTCCCACAAAAACACACGTACACTGCACGAGGCAGAATGTGTGAGCAGTGTGTGAGCGAGAGAAAGAATCTGTAGCGACTATCATCCCCAAAAATGACTTACGCTGCAAGTGGGCGGGGGAAATCGCTGCTGAAAATTCATTTGATCATTTTGGCTACAATCATGATCCGATCTGAACCAAATCGGGAATCTGGTAGATATGGTCATTCTCTACAATACTGCATTTTTCGTTTTTTCCTATCTTCAAATTTGTGAATTTTCTCCTTTTGGGGGGGCGGAATTTTGAAATACACTTGTTTCGGTTTGGTATCACAGGAGTGTGGACAGAAAGTTTGGTTGCTCTAGCTATTATAGTCTCTGAGATCCAGGCGACACAAAATACAAAAACCAAATCGACTCGTTTTTGTGTGAGTGCGAGCGAGAGGGAGCGAACATTTTTCGTATGATTATTAATGATTCGATTCGATTCAGATTTGGGCAGCTGATAGATATGGTCTTTCTCTATGATACTGCATTTTTAGTTTTCTGTTATTTTCAAAATTGTGGACGACACAGATGTGCGCCCTTTGTGGGGGCGGAGGTGGGCGGGGCGAAATTTTGAAACACTTTTCTAGGAGAGAGATATCACATCAGACTGGATACGAAATTGGGTTGCTCTAGCTCTTATAGCCTTCGATCAATGGGCGACAAACAAGACGGACAGACAAACGGACGGACAGACTGGGCTATATCGACTCGGCTATTGATGCTGATCAAGAATAAATATACTTTATATGGTCGGAAATTATTCCTTCTCTTTGTTACACACACCCACTTTTACCACAAATACAATATACCCTTTTACTCTTCGAGTACGGGTATACAAAATGGCACAAGAAAATAAGGCTGTTCCCGATGAACTAAGGAATAAGCTCAAAATCCGAGTCAAAAGCATTCGCCGTTTAGAAGATCGCTTAGAGGGTGGGTTGATCCCATTGCAGTTGATAGAGCTGCAATGTAGACCCGATGTTTTGAATTCGGCTATCACTGAGGCCAACCTATTGCAGGAGCAATTAGAAGATATTGATAGCAAAGATGAATTTGGAGCCGAGCTAAAAGAAATGGGCATTGTAACCAAGGCAAAGATAATGTCGCTTATCGATGCCTTGAAGATATCAAGCAACCCGCCGCCCTCGGTATCTGCTTCTACGGCCCCAACTCGTGCTCGACTTCCGAAATTGGCCTTACCGAAATTGAGTGGTAAATATTCGGAGTTTAATAATTTTATTAGCCTTTTGAGACTCTCGTTCATAATGATGATAGTATACCGGTGATTGAAAAATTTAATCATTTGATTTCGTGCCTCTCTAATGAAGCATTAGGAACAATAAAGGCGTTCCAAGTCACCGAGGCCAATTATGCAAAGGCTATGGCCAGCCTAAAGCGCGTATACGACAACGAGTGTTTATTATTTTCAAACCAAATCTCCGCACTGTTTAATCTGCCAAAAATTTCGCAACAGTCCGCATCGTCCCTAAGGAGCCTAATCGATACCTTGTCATCGATCCATGGTTTGTTACTCTCGAATGAGCAATGCTCATTCATATCGTTTTGAACAGAGTCGACCCAGTGACTAGACAGAAGTGGGAAGAACAGCTTGACTTTGAAAAGTTGCCACTGTGGTCCGATTGTGAAAAATTTTAAATCGTTGCTACCAGCATATGTTTGCTGGTTCATTCCAAGCATTCCAAGCAAGTTGCACAATCGCAGTTCATTCGCTTGTTCTGCCACTTCCCCCAACAGTAAAGCTCAGCGGACATGCAGATATTGCAATTCGGGAGACCATGTAGTGGCCAACTGCGCGCCATTCTCACGTTTCTCGGTTATGCAAAGGTTTGAGTTTACAAAGTCTGCATCGTTATGTATTAATTGTCTAAAAAGGGTCACACTGTTGTAAGATGCAAGCTCGCCCACCGCTTACAGATCCGTAGAGAGGAGTCATGTATTAACTTGCTTTGTATTGGTGAATCCAATTCTCAAGTTAAGAATAAAATACACACAGTGGTAAAGTCGCGCATAAATGGTAGCGAGTTCTCCTTTGATTTCTGGATCCTGAAATCAATTTCAGGTTATCACCCTGACCAGTCAGTTAATGTAACTGATTGGAAAATCCCAGAGAACCTACCACTGGCAGACCCCTATTTCTACAAGCCACAAGAATAGACATGCTGATTGGAGCTTAATCATTCTTTGAGTTATTAGCGTTGGTCAAATCAAGCAAGGTCCTGACTATCCAACTCTTCAGAAGACCCTTCTTGGCCACTTTCGGAAGACGACTCAGGTATTGCCATCAGGTCGGTTCGAAGTAAGGCTGCGTTTAAATCATATCCAAATTGTTTGGGCAACTCCTTTGAGGTTGCGAAACGGCGGCTTTTGTCGCTCGAAAGAAGATTGTCTCGTGACCCTGAGTTGAAGAGAATGTAATTGGAATTCATGGAAGAGTACCTCTCCTTAGGTCATATGTCGCTCACGGAAAATACTGTTCCTTCTACTCCACACTACGTAATTCCACATCAGTGTGTCGTTCGGCCCCAAAGTACGTCAACCAAGCTTCGCGTCGTGTTCGATGCGTCGTCAACGACGTCCTCTCAGGTCGCCTTGAATGAGATTCTGATGGTCGGACCGACCATTCAAGAGGAATTGTTCTCAACGCTGCTCCGCGTCCGTCTGCACAGGTTCGCCCTGACTGCCGACGTAAAAAAGATGTATCGCCAAGTAATGGTGAATGAAGCGGATAGGCAGTTTTAGATGATAGTGTGGAGAAGAGACCCATCTGAGTCCTTGAGATTGTATAAGCTTAACACCGTGACTTATGGGATTGACCAGCCCCTTTCTTTGGGGCAAACCATACTAAACTCTATCGAACCGCTATTTGGACGCACAATTAAATATTTGTATAAAGTTATCTGCAATCACTGTCGATTTTTGGCTCTTTTTGTCTCGTTCTTTGGACATTTATTATTTATCTATCTACAAAAATAGTCGTTGTCGTCCCGTAGATTATATAAAAAAACGACAAAAAAACCTACGGAGTCGCTGTGAACGTGACTCTACGTTACTCTGGTAGATATGGTCATTCTCTGCAATACTGCATTTTTCGTTTTACCTATCTTCAAAATTGTGGATTTTCATCTTTTGTGGTGGCGGAAGGGCACGGGGCGAAATTTTGAAATACACTTGTTTCGGTTTGGTATCACAGGAGTGTGGACAGAAAGTTTGGTTGCTCTAGCTCTTATAGTCTCTGAGATCCAGGCGACACATCATATCACATCAGACTGGATAAGAAGTTTGGTTGCTCTAGCTCTTATAGCCTTCGATCAATGGGCGACAAACAAGACGGACAGACAGACGGACGGACAGACTGGGCTATATCGACTCTGCTATTGATGCTGATCAAGAATAAATATACTTTATATGGTCGGAAATTATTCCTTCTCTTTGTTACACACACCCACTTTTACCATTAAATACAATATACCCTTTTACTCTTCGAGTACGGGTATACAAAATGGCACAAGAAAATAAGGCTGTTCTCGATGAACTAAGGAATAAGCTCAAATCCGAGTCAAAAAGCATTCGCCGTTTAGAAGATCGCTTAGAGGGTGGGTTGATCCCATTGCAGTTGATAGAGCTGCAATGTAGACCCGATGTTTTGAATTCGGCTATCACTGAGGCCAACCTATTGCAGGAGCAATTATAAGATATTGATAGCAAAGATGAATTTGGAGCCGAGCTAAAAAGAAATGGGCATTGTAACCAAGGCAAAGATAATGTCGCTTATCGATGCCTTGAAGATATCAAGCAACCCGCCGCCCTCGGTATCTGCTTCTACGGCCCCAACTCGTGCTCGACTTCCGAAATTGGCCTTACCGAAATTGAGTGGTAAATATTCGGAGTTTAATAATTTTATTAGCCTTTTTGAGACTCTCGTTCATAATGATGATAGTATACCGGTGATTGAAAAATTTAATCATTTGATTTCGTGCCCTCTAATGAAGCATTAGGAACAATAAAGGCGTTCCAAGTCACCGAGGCCAATTATGCAAGGGCTATGGCCAGCCTAAAGCGCGTATACGACAACGAGTGTTTATTATTTTCAAACCAAATCTCCGCACTGTTTAATCTGCCAAAAATTTCGCAACAGTCCGCATCGTCCCTAAGGAGCCTAATCGAGCCTAACCTTGTCATCGATCCATGGTTTGTTACTCTCGAATGAGCAATGCTCATTCATATCGTTTTGAACAGAGTCGACCCAGTGACTAGACAGAAGTGGGAAGAACAGCTTGACTTTGAAAAGTTGCCACTGTGGTCCGATTGTGAAAAATTTTAAATCGTTGCTACCAGCATTTGGCCGTCAGCCACTTGGGTGATACAGGGGGAATCACGGGTAATGGTCGGACCCGTGATCACTGTAATCCGGGCGGGGGGTAGGGTTGCATGGGGCCGGGGCTTGCCCCAACCCGATGCTGCCACGCCCAGCGTATGAGGCAGTGGAATCGCGGGCGGTCCATCACCTGCCGTAACTGTGCACACCAGTGGAAGTGCGACTATACTCTCCTCGTGAGGGCGGCTGGTAACAGGTCCTTGGTACGGTCAGATCTCTGCCAAGGATGCTGGCTAATGGTAGTCGGGCGGAGAGAAGAAAACTCAGTGCAAATTACCCCAATCCTAGGTGGAACAGCATGCGCTGATGGATGCGTGGCCGAGGGGGTGCTCGGTCGTTAGTATGCGAACTCTGGATACCTGCCGACCTCCAGTTTAAATCAGGCTTCCCGGGGCACGCGGGCTATGCCTCGGGTGACTAACCCCTTCCCGCCTACCGTGGGACCAAACATGCCAAAATTATCTGATATTAAACACAATACCGCAAAGGAGCTCGGTACTCCTCTTAAAGTACCGGAGGGACAAGACCATCCCTCTACATCAACGCCTGGGAAACCAGGTCCAAAGAAGACGGGAAGGAGACTGAGTCGGTCCACCGTCTTCCAGCAGTATCCGCTGCGAGGAGGGCCCGATAAGCCAATCGGGCCCATCCACGTCGAGGGGCACCGGGGCCAAACCGGTCATCGGGGTGGCTGCTAAGCAGAGCGTTATCGCGGCTGGTAAGCGCCTCGCGACCGGGGAAACCCCGTCAACCTCGGCAGGCGGCGGGTCTGCAGGCCAGGCAGGTAAGCCGTCCTACCAGGACAGGAGGCGCGCTGCCTTTTATACTGGCCAACGACGATCCGGAGTATGTGGCATCGGCGAAGGGGATGGAGCAGAGGCTTTGGGCCAGCTCGATAATCCCAAACTTCCAGCCAGCCAAATCCGGAAAGGGAGCAGCCAAGCCCCTAACAAGCGGCAACGCTCGGCGGAGGACAACGCCACACAGCCAGGCCAAGCCCAGCAAGCCAAGCGGGTGAGGACGCACCTGAACAACAGGTCTTTTGCGGAGGTTGCGAGGGGCAAAACCCTAGTTGGCGTCCTGGACAGGGGCGCCAAAGACGGTAATGTCCCCCGTGACAAATGGCACCTGGTGGACGCGGAGCTCCAGGACCGCTTCCTGGAAGAACTTTCCGAGAACGGTGGACCCCGCCCAAATGTGAGGACGCCGGGTGGCATCAGGGCATGGTGAAAGCCATCGCCTGCCAAGATGAGCGCTCGGCGGTCCTCTACATGAAGGCGGTGGCGGCGCTCAAGGAAGTTTATCCGGGAGCCAAACTGGAGGCCGTACGCTGGGAAGACGTCCCTAGCAGACCGAGGGCCCGAGCGTGGGTGTCGGTCAAACCTGCAGAGCCTGAGAAGATTCTCAAGGTTCTGCAGGTTCTGCAACCCCCACCTTCCTACAGCCGATTGGAAGGTGGCCAAGGTCGAGGAGGTCGCAGGACAGAGGCGACAGATCATCCTCGTCCTGAACGAGGAGTCGCTAGCGCTCCTCGGAGAGTCGTCTGGAGTGGTGGACTACGGCTACCGTAAGGTGACCATAGTCCCCTACAAAAAAACGACTCGAAGGGGGAAGCAGGCCGAGGTCCAGCCAGACCTCGAGCTTGAGGTCCCGGAAGCGGGGAGCCAACCCGAGGCGTCGGACGTGGCGTCTATGATATCAGACGATATCCTAGATCGCTACGAGTCCGACGCGAGCGACCTGGCCAGAGGTCTCGACGCATCGACGTCGGGGAGGACGACGACTCCCCGGACAGCGACGTCGACACGACAGTGGTGGAGGCGAGTCTCAGGAATGTCCCTGACACCCTGCAGATAAACCTCCACCATTGTAAGGCAGCCTGCGCTGCCTTATTGCTCCACCTAGCCAAGGGTGGGGCCGACATAGTCCTCATTCAGGAACCCTGGATCCTGGAAACAGGGTCTCCGGTTTGAGGACTCCTGACTACAAGCTTTACTTAGCTGACTCCCCAGGTAAAATACGCACCTGCATACTCGCAAAAAAAGAGAACTGCACTTATTTTGCTCCCAAATTTTAGCAATGAAGACCACACGGCGGTGAGCCTCGAAGGCCAGGAGCGCTCACTCCGCATCTGCTCGGCGTATATGGGTCACGACCAGCCAGACCTGCCTCCACATGCGCCCTTGAGGGCGCTCGTCGCAGACTGCGAGGCCAAGGACATCGGCCTTTAGTGGGATGCGACGCCAATGCTCACCACAGTCAGTGGGGAAGCACCGACACGAACGAACGGGGTGAGTTCCTTTAATTACTTACTGACCACACAGATGGTCATCTTAAACCGTGGGGATGATCCCACCTTCATCATTAAGAATCGCAAGGAGGTCCTGACCTTACGCTTGCCTCTCATACGCTGCAGGATAATATAGTATCCTGGAGGGTCCTTGAAGAACACTCCTTCTCGGACCACAGGTACGTAGAAACTGTCTTCACGTTCACCATACCGAGACCAGCCCAGTTCCGTAACCTCCGGAAGACTAACTGGAATCGCTATGTGGACCTTCTCAGCCAAACTCTCCCCGAGACACCACCTAGGGAGGCTTTCTCAGGGGAGACCACGACTCGTCTGGTAAAGGTTTTTACCGACGCCTGCAACGCAGCGCTGGACAAAGCCTGCCCACCCGGAAAAACCAGAGGTCGGAAGAAACCGGCATGGTGGACTCCGACGCTGGGAGTGCTCCGAAGATCCTCACGGAGACTTTTTAACAAAGCGAAAGCTCTTGACGTTGAACAGAACTGACCGAATACAAGGCAAGTCTGTCAACCTATAATAAAAGAACTCAGGAGAGCCAAACGCGCGTCGTGGCGCCAGTTTCAGAACCGAAATCGAGAGTAACTCCGAAGCCTCGCGCTTACGTAAAGTACTTCTCGAAAACAACCCCAACTTTGGGGTATTTGAGGAAGGCAGACCAATCCTGACGACATCCAGTTCCGAGTCGCTAAGCCTCCTTCTAGTACACACATTTCCCAGGATGCGCTGTGAACAGACCAACCTACGGAGCGCATCCTCATACGTCCCAGGCTCCATTCTGAACCTGCTAAGTCAGGAGAATATATCCTGGGCAATAAAAGCTTCAAGCCCTACAAATCCGCGGGACCAGACGGCATTATCCCCTGCCCAGCTGATCCAAGCCGGACAAAGAGCCATAAATTGGCTCAAACGGATTTACGAGGGATTTTCTCCCACGGACAAATCCCGAAGACATGGCTTCGAGCCAAAGTTGTCTTCATATACCCAAGGCAGGCAAGCCCTCGCACACTGCCCCTAAAGATTTCAGACCAATAAGCCTGTCGTTTTTCCTCCTGAAGGCGATGGAACGGCTTTTGAGTCTGCATCTCAGGGCTACCATATCGCCGAATCAAATCTCTGATTCTCAACATGCCTATCGGAGGGGAAGATCCACCGAAACGGCCCTACACGCGATCACATCGATCATCGAATCGTCCCTAAGCTGCAAGGAGTATACCCTGGTAGCCTTCCTTGACATTGAAGGGGCTTTCAATAACATCATCCCGTCCGCCATCACGAGATCATTGACTGACCTGGGGTTGACTCCCGGACGGTGAGTCTCATCGATCAGATGCTGCAATGCAGGACCGTTGAGGCATCACTGGGGACGTCAACATCTACCAGGTTTGTCAACAGAGGCACCCCGCAGGCGGAGTCCCTCTCGCCCCTCCTATGGAACGTAGCAGTGAACGTACTGCTGCGGGAGATAGAGGGTGGCGGATGCCGCGTGGTGGCGTATGCGGATGACGTTGCTATAGCATTCTCTGGGAAGTTTCCACAGACCCTATGCGAGTGCATGACAAGCACTCTCACAAAACTGTCCAAATGGGCGGCAAAATGTGGGCTAAGCGCTAACCCATCTAAGACGGAACTTGTACTTTTCACCAGGAAATACAAGATTCCGACACTTACCCCACTGAAACTATGCGGAGAGCCGCTAGTTTTCAGCAACCAGGCCAAATACCTTGGCCTCATCCTCGATAGGAAGCTCGACTGGAAGCTGAGCATAGAGGACAGGGTGAGGAAGGCAACAGTAGCCCTCTACACCTGCAGAAAACCATCGGTCTAAAGTGGGGCATGACCCCGTGCATAGTCCGATGGCTATACACCGCCATCATCATACGACCAATCCTGATTTACGGGGTAGTGGTCTGGTGGCCAGCCCTGACAAGAAAAACTTGTCTTGACAAACTCATAAGAGTCCAACGCATGGCAGAGCTGTGCATAACTGGCGGACTTCGCACTACCCCAAGTGAAGCCCTCGATACCATGTTGTACCTTCTACCTGTAGAACTTATGGGGAAAAAAGGTTGCGACACTCTCCGCCCTTAGAATGAGGGAATCCAACCTGTGGAAAACCACCACGGTTGGCCATTCGGGAATACTAATAAAACTCCCGCAACTTCCAGAGAGGACAGACTACTGCATCCCAAGTGACTACCTCTCGACGCCTTTCCAGGTATCCATCCCACACAGGGAGGACTGGGAGAGGGGCGAACCTGGACCGGCGAACGCGATCCACTTCTACACTGATGGCTCAAAGTTAGACGGCCGCGTGGGAGGGGGCGTCTTCTGCGATGAGCTCAACATCAGTTTCTGCTTCAGACTTCCGGACCACTGCAGCGTGTTCCAAGCAGAGGTCTTAGCCATAAAGGAGGCCATTTCCATCGTCTCCAGACTATCTTTAGACGGACACTCGGTGTGCGTCTTCTCGGACAGCCAAGCGGCCCTAAAGGCTCTTGGCTCTATTTCGTCGAACTCAACGACCGTAAACGACTGTCGCAGGTCTCTAAATGAGACCGCAGAGCAGCTAGATCTCTCCCTAATATGGGTCCCTGGACATAGGGACATTGTCGGGGAACGATGCCGCCGACGAGCTAGCTAGGCGGGGCACTACTGTACCTCTCCTTCCGGAGGGAGCAAGTGGCAATGCCTCTAGCTACGTGCAGGCTATTAACGCACGAGGCTTTCGAGCAAATTGTTGACAGGCGATGGCAGCTGACCATCACATGCAGAACTTCAAGAGCGATTTGGCCAAATCGTTCGAAAAAGCGCTCGGAAGAGCTTTTACAGACTCAGCAGAGCACATTGCTCCGCCGTCACCCGAGCCATCACGGGGGCACTGGCAGATCGGCACACATGCTGCACGACTGCTAATCCCTCACAACGATTTCTGCAGAAGTTGTAGGGACGAGGAGGAGGAGGAGTCGGTCCACCACTTCTTCTGTCTCTGCCCGGCCCTGGGAAACCGAAGACTACGGTTCCTCGGGGCCCCTTTCCTTACTGATATTTCGGACCTTTCCGAAAACCAAACCGGGGACTCTGTCCAAGTACATCCAAGCCACCGGATGGGACTGCCCTTAGCTCGGCACTAAGTTGCTCACCACGGTTGTGGCAATGGGAAGGGGCTCGCGCCCATGTGGCATCACAATGGTCCACTAACTGGACCAAGTGAGCGGGGGAGGTCTCTCCCTCCGCTACCGCCTTAACCTAACCTAACCTACCAGCATATGTTTGCTTGTTCATTCCAAGCAAGTTGCACAATCGCAGTTCATTCGCTTGTTCTGCCACTTCCCCCAACAGTAAAGCTCAGCGGACATGCAGATATTGCAATTGGGAGACCATGTAGTGGCCAACTGCGCGCCATTCTCACGTTTCTCGGTTATGCAAAGGTTTGAGTTTACAAAGTCTGCATCGTTATGTATTAATTGTCTAAAAAAGGGTCACACTGTTGTAAGATGCAAGCTCGCCCACCGCTTACAGATCCGTAGAGAGGAGTCATGTATTAACTTGCTTTGTATTGGTGAATCCAATTCTCAAGTTAAGAATAAAATACACACAGTGGTAAAGTCGCGCATAAATGGTAGCGAGTTCTCCTTTGATTTCTGGATCCTGAAATCAATTTCAGGTTATCACCCTGACCAGTCAGTTAATGTAACTGATTGGAAAATCCCAGAGAACCTACCACTGGCAGACCCCTATTTCTACAAGCCACAAGAATAGACATGCTGATTGGAGCTTAATCATTCTTTGAGTTATTAGCGTTGGTCAAATCAAGCAAGGTCCTGACTATCCAACTCTTCAGAAGACCCTTCTTGGCCACTTTCGGAAGACGACTCAGGTATTGTCATCAGGTCGGTTCGAAGTAAGGCTGCCGTTTAAATCATATCCAAATTGTTTGGGCAACTCCTTTGAGGTTGCGAAACGGCGGCTTTTGTCGCTCGAAAGAAGATTGTCTCGTGACCCCTGAGTTGAAGAGAATGTAATTGGAATTCATGGAAGAGTACCTCTCCTTAGGTCATATGTCGCTCACGGAAAATACTGTTCCTTCTACTCCACACTACGTAATTCCACATCAGTGTGTCGTTCGGCCCCAAAGTACGTCAACCAAGCTTCGCGTCGTGTTCGATGCGTCGTCAACGACGTCCTCTCAGGTCGCCTTAAATGAGATTCTGATGGTCGGACCGACCATTCAAGAGGAATTGTTCTCAACGCTGCTCCGCGTCCGTCTGCACAGGTTCGCCCTGACTGCCGACGTAAAAAGATGTATCGCCAAGTAATGGTGAATGAAGCGGATAGGCAGTTTTAGATGATAGTGTGGAGAAGAGACCCATCTGAGTCCTTGAGATTGTATAAGCTTAACACCGTGACTTATGGGACTGGACCAGCCCCTTTCTTTGGGGGCAAACCATACTAAACTCTATCGAACCGCTATTTGGACGCACAATTAAATATTTGTATAAAGTTATCTGCAATCACTGTCGCCTCCCCCCCCCCCCTTCACCACTCCTTTAAAAATCGCTAAAAAGTTGGTCCGTTAATCCAAGCCGCGGTGTATAACATATAATTCTCTAAATACATACATATACGTACATACAAGCAGATTTTCGTCTCTCGCTTACGCTTTTCACCGTTGCTTTCTGTGTACTTGTTGAGAGAATTTTCGTTGGCGCGCTTGATGAAAATGGAGAGCCAAGTGACGCGCTACCCTGTTTTTTGAGAGTATATTGGTTTCGGCTCTCACTTGAAACCAACTTTACACGTCGTGCCTCGACATTCAATTGTTGTCGTTCTCGTTTCTAGTCCTTGTTGGGACTATAATTACTCATTATAAAATATATTGATATTATATTGTTATTTTATCTACCAAAACCATTGGTTATCGGTGCGTACATACATACGTTCGTTAACCCAAGCCGCGGTGTGTAACACTTACATACTTCTTCACATACATACATACATAACAGCAGCTTTACCGGTGCATTATTGTCGTTTCTCGTTTTCGCCAAACCGGTGTTTGCTGTGTAGTTGTTGGAGGAATTGCCGCGCTTGATCACAACGGAACGACAAGTGACGCGCTACCCTGTTTTCTGAGGGTATACTGTTTTTGTTGTCACTTTGCAAGTGACGCGCTACCCTACATTTTGAGGGTATATTGTTTTCAGCTCTCACTTGGAAAGTGACGCGCTACACTGCAGTGTGAGGGTATATCGAGCCAAAAGGCTCTTTTTGTCTCGTTCTTTGGACATTTATTATTTATCTATCTACAAAAATAGTCGTTGTCGTCCCGTAGATTATATAAAAAAACGACAAAAAAACGTACGGAGTCGCTGTGAACGCGACTCTACGTTACTCTGGTAGATATGGTCATTCTCTGCAATACTGCATTTTTCGTTTTACCTATCTTCAAAATTGTGGATTTTCATCTTTTGTGGTGGCGGAAGGGCACGGGGCGAAATTTTGAAATACACTTGTTTCGGTTTGGTATCACAGGAGTGTGGACAGAAAGTTTGGTTGCTCTAGCTCTTATAGTCTCTGAGATCCAGGCGACACATCATATCACATCAGACTGGATAAGAAGTTTGGTTGCTCTAGCTCTTATAGCCTTCGATCAATGGGCGACAAACAAGACGGACAGACAGACGGACGGACAGACTGGGCTATATCGACTCTGCTATTGATGCTGATCAAGAATAAATATACTTTATATGGTCGGAAATTATTCCTTCTCTTTGTTAAACACACCCACTTTTACCACAAATACAATATACCCTTTTACTCTTCGAGTACGGGTATACAAAATGGCACAAGAAAATAAGGCTGTTCTCGATGAACTAAGGAATAAGCTCAAATCCGAGTCAAAAGCATTCGCCGTTTAGAAGATCGCTTAGAGGGTGGGTTGATCCCATTGCAGTTGATAGAGCTGCAATGTAGACCCGATGTTTCGAATTCGGCTATCACTGAGGCCAACCTATTGCAGGAGCAAATAGAAGATATTGATAGCAAAGATGAATTTGGAGCCGAGCTAGAAGAAATGGGCATTGTAACCAAGGCAAAGATAATGTCGCTTATCGATGCCTTGAAGATATCAAGCAACCCGCCGCCATCGGTATCTGCTTCTACGGCCCCAACTCGTGCTCGACTTCCGAAATTGCCTTACCGAAATTGAGTGGTAAATATTCGGAGTTTAATAATTTTATTGCGTTTTTTGAGACTCTCGTTCATAATGATGATAGTATACCGGTGATTGAAAAATTTAATCATTTGATTTCGTGCCTCTCTAATGAAGCATTAGGAACAATAAAGGCGTTCCAAGTCACCGAGGCCAATTATGCAAAGGCTATGGCCAGCCTAAAAAGCGCGTATACGACAACGAGTGTTTATTATTTTCAAAACCAAATCTCCGCACTTTTTAATCTGCCAAAAATTTCGCAACAGTCCGCATCGTCCCTAAGGAGCCTAATCGATACCTTGTCATCGATCCATGGTTCTTTACTCTCGATAGGAGACGATACGAAGATAGCGAATGCAATTCTCATTCATATCGTTTTGAACAGAGTCGACCCAGTGACTAGACAGAAGTGGGAAAAACAGCTTGACTTTGAAAAGTTGCCACTGTGGTCCGATTGTGAAAAAATTTTAAATCGTCGCTACCAGCATATGTTTGCGGAAGAGTCGACAACGCCAAAGCAAGATAAAGTCATGCCAAGCAAGTTGCACAATCGCAGTTCATTCGCTTGTTCTGCCACTTCCCAAAACAGTAAAGCTCAGCGGACATCCAGCTATTGCAATTCGGGAGACCATGTAGTGGCCAACTGCGCGCCATTCTCACGTTTCTCGGTTATGCAAAGGTTTGAGTTTACAAAGTCTGCATCCTTATGTATTAATTGTCTGAAAAAGGGTCACACTGTTGTAAGATGCAAGCTCGCCCACCGCTTACAGATCCGTAGAGAGGAGTCATGTATTAACTTGCTTTGTATTGGTAAATCCAATTCTTAAGTTAAGAATAAAATACACACAGTGGTAAAGTCGCGCATAAATGGTAGCGAGTTCTCCTTTGATTTCTGGATCCTGAAATCAATTTCAGGTTATCACCCTGACCAGTCAGTTAATGTAACTGATTGGAAAATCCCAGAGAACCTACCACTGGCAGACCCCTATTTCTACAAGCCACAAGAATAGACATGCTGATTGAGCTTAATCATTCTTTGAGTTATTAGCGTAGGTCAAATCAAGCAAGGTCCTGACTATCCAACTCTTCAGAAGACCCTTCTTGGCCACTTTCGGAAGACGACTCAGGTATTGCCATCAGGTCGGTTCGAAGTCTGCCGTTTAAATCAGATCCAAATTGTTTGGCCAACTTCTTTGAGGTTGCGAAACGGCGGTTTTGTCGCTCGAAAGAAGATTGTCTCGTGACCCTGAGTTGAAGAGAATGTACTTGGATTTCATGGAAGAGTACCTCTCCTTAGGTCATATGTCGCTCACGGAAAATACTGTTCCTTCTACTCCACACTACGTAATTCCACATCAGTGTGTCCTTCGGCCCCAAAGTACATGAACCAAGCTTCGCGTCGTGTTCGATGCGTCGTCAACGACGTCCTCTCAGGTCGCCTTGAATGAGATTCTGATGGTCGGACCGACCATTCAAGAGGAATTATACTCAACGCTGCTCCGCGTCCGTCTGCACAGGTTCGCCCTGACTGCCGACGTAAAAGAGATGTATCGCCAAGTAATGTTGAATGAAGCGGATAGGCAGTTTCAGATGATAGTGTGGAGAAGAGACCCATCTGAGTCCTTGAGATTGTATAAGTTTAACACCGTGACTTATGGGACTGGACCAGCCCCTTTCTTTGGGGGCAAACCATACTAAACTCTATCGTCTTTTCGTCCCTCGCTTACGCTTTTTCACCGTTGCTTTCTGTGTACTGGTTGAGAGAATTTTCGTTGGCGCGCTTGATGAAAATGGAGAGCCAAGTGACGCGCTACCCTGTTTATTGAGTGTATATTGATTTCGGCTCTCACTTGAAACCAACTTTACACGTCGTGCCTCGACATTCAATTGTTGTCGTTCTCGTTTCTAGTCCTTGTTTGGACTATAATTACTCATTATAAAAATATATTGATATTATATTGTTATTTTATCTACCAAAACCATTGGTTATCGGTGCGTACATACATACGTTCGTTAACCCAAGCCGCGGTGTGTAACACTTACATACTTCTTCACATACATACATACATAACAGCAGCTTTACCGGTGCATTATTGTCGTTTTCGTTTCGCCAAACCGGTGTTTGCTGTGTAGTTGTTGGAAGAATTGCCGTGCTTGATCAAAAACGGAACGACAAGTGACGCGCTACCCTGTTTTCTGAGGGTATACTGTTTTTGTTGTCACTTTGCAAGTGACGCGCTACCCTACATTGTGAGGGTATATTGTTTTCAGCTCTCACTTGAAAGTGACGCGCTACCCTGCAGTGGAGGGTATATCGATTTTTGGCTCTTTTTGTCTCGTTCTTTGGACATTTATTATTTATCTATCTACAAAAATAGTCGTTGTCGTCCCGTAGATTATATAAAAACGACAAAAACGTACGGAGTCGCTGTGAACGCGACTCTACGTTACTCTGGTAGATATGGTCATTCTCTGCAATACTGCATTTTTCGTTTTTCCTATCTTCAAAATTGTGGATTTTCATCTTTTGTGGTGGCGGAAGGGCACGGGGCGAAATTTTGAAATACACTTGTTTCGGTTTGGTATCACAGGAGTGTGGACAGAAAGTTTGGTTGCTCTAGCTCTTATAGTCTCCGAGATCCAGGCGACACATCATATCACATCAGACTGGATAAGAAGTTTGGTTGCTCTAGCTCTTATAGCCTTCGATCAATGGGCGACAAACAAGACGGACAGACAAACGGACGGACAGACTGGGCTATATCGACTCTGCTATTGATGCTGATCAAGAATAAATATAATAAATATATTCTCTTTGTTACACACACCCACTTTTACCACAAATACAATATACCCTTTTACTCTTCGAGTACGGGTATACAAAATGGCACAAGAAAATAAGGCTGTTCCCGATGAACTAAGGAATAAGCTCAAAATCCGAGTCAAAAGCATTCGCCGTTTAGAAGATCGCTTAGAGGGTGGGTTGATCCCATTGCAGTTGATAGAGCTGCAATGTAGACCCGATGTTTTGAATTCGGCTATCACTGAGGCCAACCTATTGCAGGAGCAATTAGAAGATATTGATAGCAAAGATGAATTTGGAGCCGAGCTAAAAGAAATGGGCATTGTAACCAAGGCAAAGATAATGTCGCTTATCGATGCCTTGAAGATATCAAGCAACCCGCCGCCCTCGGTATCTGCTTCTACGGCCCCAACTCGTGCTCGACTTCCGAAATTGGCCTTACCGAAATTGAGTGGTAAATATTCGGAGTTTAAAAAATTTTATTAGCCTTTTTGAGACTCTCGTTCATAATGATGATAGTATACCGGTGATTGAAAAATTTAATCATTTGATTTCGTGCCTCTCTAATGAAGCATTAGGAACAATAAAGGCGTTCCAAGTCACCGAGGCCAATTATGCAAAGGCTATGGCCAGCCTAAAGCGCGCGTATACGACAACGAGTGTTTATTATTTTCAAACCAAATCTCCGCACTCTTTAATCTGCCAAAAATTTCGCAACAGTCCGCATCGTCCCTAAGGAGCCTAATCGATACCTTGTCATCGATCCATGGTTCGTTACTCTCGATAGGAGACGATACGATGATAGCGAATGCAATGCTCATTCATATCGTTTTGAACAGAGTCGACCCAGTGACTAGGCAGAAGTGGGAAGAACAGCTTGACTTTGAAAAGTTGCCACTGTGGTCCGATTGTGAAAAATTTTAAATCGTCGCTACCAGCATATGTTTGCGGAAGAGTCGACAACGCCAAAGCAAGATAAAGTCATGCCAAGCAAGTTGCACAATCGCAGTTCATTCGCTTGTTCTGCCACTTCCCCCAACAGTAAAGCTCAGCGGACATGCAGCTATTGCAATTCGGGAGACCATGTAGTGGCCAACTGCGCGCCATTCTCACGTTTCTCGGTTATGCAAAAGTTTGAGTCTACAAAGTCTGCATCCTTATGTATTAATTGTCTGAAAAAGGGTCACACTGTTGTAAGATGCAAGCTCGCCCACCGCTTACAGATCCGTAGAGAGGAGTCATGTATTAACTTGCTTTGTATTGGTGAATCCAATTCTCAAGTTAAGAATAAAATACACACAGTGGTAAAGTCGCGCATAAATGGTAGCGAGTTCTCCTTTGATTTCTGGATCCTGAAATCAATTTCAGGTTATCACCCTGACCAGTCAGTTAATGTAACTGATTGGAAAATCCCAGAGAAACTACCACTGGCAGACACCTATTTCTACAAGCCACAAGAATAGACATGCTGATTGGAGCTTAATCATTCTTTGAGTTATTAGCGTTGGTCAAATCAAGCAAGGTCCTGACTATCCAACTCTTCAGAAGACCCTTCTTGGCCACTTTCGGAAGACGACTCAGGTATTGCCATCAGGTCGGTTCGAAGTAAGGCTGCCGTTTAAATCAGATCCAAATTGTTTGGGCAACTCCTTTGAGGTTGCGAAACGGCGTTTTTGTCGCTCGAAAGAAGATTGCCTCGTGACCCTGAGTTGAAGAGAATGTAATTGGAATTCATGGAAGAGTACCTCTCCTTAGGTCATATGTCGCTCACGGAAAATACTGTTCCTTCTACTCCACACTACGTAATTCCACATCAGTGTGTCCTTCGGCCCCAAAGTACGTGAACCAAGCTTCGCGTCGTGTTCGATGCGTCGTCAACGACGTCCTCTCAGGTCGCCTTGAATGAGATTCTGATGGTCGGACCGACCATTCAAGAGGAATTATACTCAACGCTGCTCCGCGTCCGTCTGCACAGGTTCGCCCTGACTGCCGACGTAAAAGAGATGTATCGCCAAGTAATGGTGAATGAAGCGGATATAAGCGAATATAAGCTTAACACCGTGACTTATGGGACTGGACCAGCCCCTTTCTTTGGGGGCAAACCATTCTAAACTCTATCGAACCGCTATTTGGACGCACAATTAAATATTTGTATAACGTTATCTGCAATCACTGTCGCCCCCCCTTTCACCACTCCTTTAAAAATCGCTAAATAGTTGGTCCGTTAATCCAAGCCGCGGTGTATAACATATAATTCTCTAAATACATACATATACGTACATACAAGCAGATTTTCGTCTCTCGCTTACGCTTTTTCACCGTTGCTTTCTGTGTACTTGTTGAGAGAATTTTCGTTGGCGCGCTTGATGAAAATGGAGAGCCAAGTGACGGGCTACCCTGTTTATTGAGTGTATATTGGTTTCGGCTCTCACTTGAAACCAACTTTACACGTCATGCCTCGACATTCAATTGTTGTCGTTCTCGCTTCTAGGCCTTGTTCGGACTATAATTACTCATTATAAAATATATTGATATTATATTGTTATTTTATCTACCAAAACCATTGGTTATCGGTGCGTACATACATACGTTCGTTAACCCAAGCCGCGGGGTGTAACACTTACATACTTCTTCACATACATACATACATAACAGCAGCTTTACCGGTGCATTATTGTCGTTTCTCGTTTTCGCCAAACCGGTGTTTGCTGTGTAGTTGTTGGAAGAATTGCCGTGCTTGATCAAAACGGAACGACAAGTGACGCGCTACCCTGTTTTCTGAGGGTATACTGTTTTTGTTGTCACTTTGCAAGTGACGCGCTACCCTACATTGTGAGGGTATATTGTTTTCAGCTCTCACTTGGAAAGTGACGCGCTACCCTGCAGTGGAGGGTATATCGATTTTTGGCTCTTTTTGTCTCGTTCTTTGGACATTTATTATTTATCTATCTACAAAAATAGTCGTTGTCGTCCCCTAGATTATATAAAAAAACGACAAAAAAACGTACGGAGTCGCTGTGAACGCGACTCTACGTTACTCTGGTAGACATGGTCATTCTCTGCAATACTGCATTTTTCGTTTTTCCTACCTTAAAAATTGTGGATTTTCATCTTTTGTGGTGGCGGAAGGGCACGGGGCGAAATTTTGAAATACACTTGTTTCGGTTTGGTATCACAGGAGTGTGGACAGAACGTTTGGTTGCTCTAGCTCTTATAGTCTCTGAGATCCAGGCGACACAAAATCCAAAAAACCAAATCGACTCGTTTTTTTGTGTGAGTGCGAGCGAGAGGGAGCGAACATTTTTCGTATGATTATTAATGATTCGATCCGATTCAGATTTGGGCAGCTGATAGATATGGTCTTTCTCTATGATACTGCATTTTTAGTTTTCTGTTATTTTCAAAATTGTGGACGACACAGATGTGCGCCCTTTGTGGGGGCGGAGGTGGGCGGGGCGAAATTTTGAAACACTTTTCTAGGAGAGAGATATCACATCAGACTGGTTAAGAAGTTTGGTTGCTCTAGCTCTTATAGCCTTCGATCAATGGGCGACAAACAAGACAGACAGACAGACAAACAGACAGACGGACAGACAGGGCTATATCGACCGGCTATTGATGCTGATCAAGACCCTTTTACTCTTCGAGTACGGGTATAAAATTCACGTCCTACAATAACTTAATCAAAACAATAGACTTTCGAAAAGCCAAAAATATTTATCATCTAATTTAATATTGTACATATTCTTAGTTTACATTTAAACATCACGTAACATTAAGTAAACCATGTACATAAATACCTCCAACAAGCTTAAGGACTTAGTTGCTATAGCTTTAATCATTAAATTATGCGTAGATTTATAATTTTCGTTTTACTGAAACTTTACCAAACTTTCTGTCCGGACTCCTGTGATACCGAACCTGAACAAGTGTATTTCAAAGTTTCGCCCTGCCCCTTTCCGCCCCCACAAAAGACGAAAATCCACAATTTTGAAGATAGAGAAAAACGAAAAATGCAATATGGTAGGGAATGATCATATCTACCAGATTCCCGAATTTGATCGGATCATTATTGTAGCCACAATGATCAAATGAATTTTCAGCAGCGGGAACACCCCGCGCCCTTTTAGCTTTATGGGGTTGATTGTCGCTACAGATTTCTCCCTCTCGCTCACACACTGCTCATACATTCTGCTTCGTGCAGTGTACGTGTGTTGTTGTGAGAAAAGATGTAAATGATGTAGATGTAGATGACAATGTCGCAAAAAAAAAATGTAATGTAAATGTAAAATGTAAAAACTGATAAAACATTTTAAAATTCCACATAAATCACATGTGTACTGACTGAGTACGGGTATAAAAGTAGAGTCGCGTTCACAGCGACTCCATACGTTCTTTCTCATTTATTTTAAAATTCCTTTTATGCACTCGTCTTTTATTAATTCCTTAGTTTCTTTATTATTAATCTTATCTTCGTAACTGCATTATTTATCTGTGGTTATTTCTGTCAAAATATTATTTTGTTCGTCTGGGAATTACTTTTATATACGGGTACATTAGTACTTTCGCTTGGAATTTAGGAAATTATGTAAATTTAGCTTGTGTCAATTTTCCACCAAGTTGAGGTTTTGATGTTTAATCTTGTTTTAATCATTTTGGATTAAATATACCCAGCCTAGTTGGTTGCATACCCATTTCTATATCTTCTATGTATTCTGTGAAATTTTGGAGATTGAAAATTAGGATTTATAATTGTTGTTTCTTATTGTTTTCTTCATTGAGTCTGTTTATCAATTCGATTGCGTTATTTATTACATCTATAATTAAAATAAGTTCATTGGATTGGATACTAAGGCTAGATTGTCGATTTTTTGTTCTAATTCTTTCCTATCTTCTTGATCTAAAGTGCCGAATAGGTATTTGTATGCGGTACCTACTGTTAAACCTCTCCTGTTACGTTTGGCTATCTTTAGCCCATTTATTTTCCTATTCAGTTTATCTACTTAATATTTGACTTGTATTTCATTCTCGAAATCTTTCGCCATTATTAAAAGGTTGATGGTCTTTTCTATTCCCGGATGAAGTAGTTCTTTGCGGGATTTCGTGATAAGTTGATTAAATTCTGAGTATTTTGAAAGGTCGATGAGCTTAGTACTAGACTTCATGACTTTCGTGAAGTTGCTAGGACTGATTATTTCCAAGAAAGATTGTTGGAATATCGGAAAGTCGGTATCATTGTGGAAATATAATACGCTCTTCTTCGTGCATACATATTCCTTGATAATTTCTTTAGCTAAACTGTTGGTCATTTATTTATAAGTGATTTTTATGATCAGCTTATGGAAATAATAATTGGTGACTACTTCATCGTTATCTCCCTTCATGAACTCAATCTGGCGATTGAAATAGTTGACGGGTCGTTCGGTAAGGGGGATATGGTGATGCTATCCGCGTGTGCGCTGTGTATTGTGGCGCCTGCACTATCGGAAACCTTTCAAGTAAGTTTTCGTTAACTTTTGCTCGGGACAATGCGTCTGCTACATGGTTTTCCTTGCCAGGTAAATCTTTAAATTTAAAGTAAAATTCGTTCAATTTGATCTTCCACCGTTGCAGCTTCTTCTTGGGTTCCTTAAGGTTATTTAACCAGACCAAAGGTTTCTGGTCGCTAAGTATTTCGAAAGTTCTGCCGAATAGGTATGATCGGAAATACTTGGTTGCCCATACAATCGCGATCTGGTGTTCGTTCGGCGTTCTGCTGGCGTAATAGATTGGCTTATGGTCCTGTGATAGAACCGCTCCTATATCCATGTTACTACGAGAATTGGGTCTGAAGTGATAAGTACTTTTAGTCTCTCAAATGTCGCGATATATTTATCTTCTTTAGGGTCTAAACTTCCTATAAAATCCACATAGTCCTAGGAATGACTTGATTTGTTTGGTGGTTTCCGCTATCGGGAATCCGGTTATGGCTGAGATCTTATATGGATTCGGTATGATTCCTTCTGGTGTGACTACATGACCCAGGAACTCAGTTTCTTTCTTCAGATCTCACACTGATCCATTTGAAGCTTGAGATTTGCGTCTCTTAACTTCCCAAAACCTTTCTTAGTGACAACAGATGTTCTTCCAACGAAGTGGAGAAAATTATAATGTCGTCTAAGTATACTAGACAATCATTGAACATAAATTCTTCCAAAAGATCGTTCATGCATTTTTGGAATGTTGGTGGGGCGTTTGTTAGCCCGAACGATCATGTTTTCATTATCGACGAAGGTTCCATTGGGATTTGATGGAAACCTTTGACTAAATCAATCGTTGTGAAATTCTGAAATTCTGGGTGTAGGAAATTTATACTTTATAGTTATTTTATTGGGACCTCTATAGTATACAACTAAACGGTACTTCTTTTTTCTAGATGCATCTATCTTTTTGGGGATCATCGAAATGGGGGAACAGTAAGGCGATTTCGACTTAAGAATTACTCCTTGCAACATCATATCTCTGATCTGCTTATTGACTTCTTCGTCATGTATTTGCGCGTATTTGTACGGCCTCCGGTATACCGGGCCTTCGTGCTGTGTTTGAATCGCGTGCTTGACAGTACTTGTAAAAGTCAAATTGTCACCTTCTCTATACTGTAAGTCGCTGAACTCGCATAGCACTTTCTTCAGTTTCTCTTTTTCTTCTTCTTTCAAGTGTTTTATTCTAAGTTCATCACATTTCCTCAATTCGTTATCAAGAGCGGAAGTGAAGTATGAACCGAGGCATTTCTGTGCGATCTTGTCTTCTTCTGAAGACGTATCTTTGCACTTATGTGCGGTCTGGACTTCTTCAATAACTTCTCCGCTAGAGATAATTGGGAATGTCCTTTCTACCAACGTAACGTTGTTATCCCTATTATTGATTACGGCTTGGCTGGCCAACAGATATTCTCTGCCTAACAGGGTATCGTAATTGTTGGAAAAATCTAACACGTAGAACTTCTGCTTGGTTGGTCAGACTTTATTACATCCATTTTCATTTGTCCGCAATTACTTTCCCTCACTCTTTTTATCGGCTGATTGGGTTTGCTTCTACTAGATTGGTTTTAATTGATCTGTTAATTGGTTAGATTGACTGATTTGATTTAATGAATTGCGAAATTCGCGGTGCAATCTCGAACCGAATGAATTCTGAGTAAGGTTAGTATTGGCACTATAGTTTGGGTAATAATTCCCATCATTTATGGAACTGAATTAGGTGACTTTTTTTTTGATTTATTGTTACTTTTATCCTCGGCCCTGGCTTCATATAAGCCCTCTTCTTGAGCGGCCCTTTTGAGGTTTGACAAGGTCGCATAGCATATCTTTTTCTAACAAGGGTCATAAAAAGCCTGTCAGGTAATTTCTTTTGATATTACATCTTTAATTGTATTGTTCAGAGCGTTTTTATGGATTTGAATATTGGTTGCATCTATCTCTAGTGATAACTTATTGCTAACAATTAGTGCTTTATTCTGTATATCTTCGATGAACTTACGGAGACTTCCAGTGAACTTCGTGAAGTAAATTTGACGCAGGAGGTCAGCGTAGGGGTGTGGTTTTTAAATTCATCGATCAATGCTGCCTTTAATTCCTGCCATGTGTTTAGCTGTATCATCTGCGATGCTCTTTGAGCATCGCCCGTTAGCTGAACTTCCACTGCTCCGAATAGTATACGCTGTTGTCTTGCTTCTTGCGGAGGGTACAATTCTTGGATGTATTCGATTCTTTTTAAAAAAGAGCTCAGTTGTCCAACCGAGCCGTCATAATCAACATTGTCTAATCAAGACAACAGTGCTTGATTCAAATGTATTTCATTTAAGCTTGCTGGTGGTAATGCCATTTTAAGTGTTTTGGGGAAGGGTTTTATTTTGGATAAGATGTGTTAAGTTTCACTTCACTTGTTGTATTATGTTTTGCACTCCACGTTTGTTGAACTTGCTGGAGTTTTCACTTTGGGAATGTATGGTGTATTTCTAATTAAGTTTCCTCGTGCTACGGTTCAACTGGGTTCTTTGGCGGATTCACTTTGCTGCGCCAATAAAAATTCCACTGTGTTATTTATCTGAACCTTAAACTAGAACATGGATTTAAATTCCCCTAACTAATTTAAGAAATTCTCAAGCGGAACTGATTTCTTCATTTCGAGATCTTGATCTCTTAAAGCTTCACTTCTTAAGCTTTCCACTTCGGTCTTCGGATTTGTCGGGGATGCCTTCGTCTGAGAGAGGCGAAGCTTCGGTTGCGAGAGGCGCTGCTTTGGTGAGAGCCACTGATAAACAATGCGTTGGTCTACGTGAGGGTGGCGTGGGAGGTGCGTCGGCTTAGATGAGAAGGCGGATCTGGTGATCGGTATAGGATTTCGTCTGGGGCATGATGAAATTATACTAGGTGATCTCATCCGAGAGAGCGCACTCTTTTCGGGGCTTATTTGGATCAGTACGACGCGCATACTCGTAGTGAACGGTTGTGTTAGAGCTTTCGGAAAAAAATGCCGTCAAGGTGCCAAATTTGTCGCTCGATTTGTAATCGGCTCATCTGTGTTCCGAAAAAGAAATGAAGAAAAAGAGAACTATGGACAAATGCCACAAATGTTCAATTGTATGAAAATAATAAAATATGTGAAAACCATTTCAATGAAGATGATTTTCATTATGCATCCGAAAGCAAGGTCAAGCGTAGGCGTTTACTGCCAAACGCAGTTCCTCACGGAAAGATTCCGCAAGAAGAGGAATATATATATACTAAGGAAATGTCCTCTGCCATCGGTCATAATTTGTGTGATTTTAGTTCACAAACTGAGTAAGTACATCTTGAAAGCTATTAATTGTATAATTAAAAATTGTGCCCAAAACCGCAGAACAGAGATAATTGAATGCGGAATAGCCCTAGAAAATTTGCGACTAAAATTAAAAATCAAAGAACTGCAAATAGAAAATAACCGGCTTGTCAAACAACTGCAGAGTATGGAAGCGCTAACACACTCTCTTAAAAAATATATTCACCGAAAAGCAGATCATTAAGCTGCAAAATGGGGATAGACGAATATGTTGGAGCGCCGAAGATATTTCTTCAGGAATTTGTCTGCATGCTGCTGACCAAGAGCTTATAGGCATCTCCTCAAAAAGGGATTTCCATTTCCCCCTTTGTCCACACTACATAGATGGTCGCAAACAGTGGAGATAAACCCTGGCCCAATAAATTTTATTTTCGACCTTATGCAGGCAACAGTTGACAGGGAGAAAACAGAAAAACTGTGCGTGCTATGTTTCGATGAAATGAAAATAGCTTCTACTTTTTTGAATACAACATCGCACAGCAAGCTGTACAAGAGCCACGAAACTATGTACAAGTGGGAATGATTCAGGGATTATGGAAATCTTGAAGCAGCCAATTTATTACGATTTTGACAAGCCTATGACAATTGACACTATAAATATGCTTATTAAAAAGCTTTACGCTGCTCAATTTCATGTTGTGGCTATGGTGTCCGATTTGGGACCCGGAAATTCGAAATTGTGGAAGCAACTTGGAATATCAACTGGTAAGAAGTAACGGAAATAATAATTTTTGTGCAAAAAATATTAATTTATATTTATATTTTGATTTAGAAAAAACATGGTTCGAGCATCCAGCTAGTGCAGATATGAAAGTTTTTGTATTTGCAGATGTTCCTCACCTGATTAAGCTTATAAGGAATCACTTCCTAGATACTGGGCTTGTGGTAAACGGAAATATTATATCAGTTGCGACTATAAAGCAAGCAATGAACCATTCCTCTGCTTCCGATTTGTCCATTTTATGGAAGGTAACTGAGGACCACTTGAGCGTGAAATCCGTCGGAAGGCAAAAAGTTAAATTGGCCACTCAATTGCTCTCCAACACCACAGCTAGTGCCATTCTACGTTGCCATCATCTGGGTTTGAAAATATATAATGCGTGTGAAACTGCAGATTTCATTAAATTGGCCAACGATTGGTTCGACACATTTAATGTTAGACTGACAACTGCTAACTCGATTCCCACCAAGCAACCGTTTGGGAAATCATTAAATGAACAGCGCCAAGTTCTCAGTAAGATGAATGCTCTCATGTCCACTCTGATAGTTCCAAACTCCAAGCACAGACTTCCCTTCCAAAAAGGTGTGCTTGATAGCAATTCATCTTTGGAGCAGTTATTCCAATATGTGGGAACAAAATATGGGATGGAATATTTAATAACCAGCAGAATATCGCAGGACCCTTTTGGAGCACTTTTTTCGGCGCACTTCGGTCAAAAGGTGGATTGCACGACCACCCAAGTCCGATGGACTTTAAATATCGACTTCGAAAATATTTATTAGGTAATGCCTTGGGTACATTTACTTAATTTGTATTTTATATATGCATATATTTAACACCAGTTAACGTTCTTAGATATTAACCTTTCGCTGTTACCAACGTTCACGTCAACGTGTTTGTTAAGTATGGTTTGTGTTTGTATGTTCTTGTATGTTAACAATGAATTATCATGTATTCATGAAAATTTTATAAATACTCGTTTTTAGCCAGAAACACTGAAATATTAGGAAAGAATGGTAATGTGGTCATCGAGGAGGATATGCCTTGGTTGAATTTCCAAGAAACGCCAAACCTAACTTCTACGCCGGAAAAACCATTGATTTTAGACAATGATGTTGTCGAGGAAATTCAAGATTACGAGGAGGAATTTAAAAGTTTGCCTGACACAGAGAAAATGAGGAAACTAATAAATTGAACGAGGATGCCATCGAGTACATAGCGGGATACATAATAAAAGATTTTGTCTCGATGAAATCGACAAAGAAAAAAAAAATGTATCATACATTGATGTAGCTTCAAGTGGCGGCCTTACCAAACCGAACAAAGAATTCGTTTCTAAGTTAACGAGCTTAGAATCAGTTTTTATACTACTAAATAAGGACCATATTTCATTTGGACCGCAACTTATAGATATACTTGTTTCAATGGCTTCGAATGTAAATTTAAGTGAAAAAATTAAACAATTTTATTTTAAAATGCGAATTAAATTTAGAATTAAGCATTTAAACAAAAAGATAAAAATACAAAAACAAAAACAACGTTTATTAGGACATAAGAAGTATTTAAAAATGTTGCTATAATACACTCGTTATAAGAAACAAATAACATTTATTTTTTCTTCAATTTAATCAATTTTACAGCAGCGCAATTACCAGATGCGCAAGGCAGCGAAAAGTACAGAAAGCAAAACAAAAAACTTCTGTATATCTTTCTCTGTCTTGCCTCTCTTATCAGACATGGCGTCAAAGCTCTCTCAGTAGCGCGAGCGTAAAATAAGCCCCGGAGCTTACGGATGGGATCACCTAGTATAATTTCACCATGGTCTGGGGGAGCTCATTTGTTTACAAGAGTTCTTTGTTCTATTAGAGTTTGGAAACGAACTGATAGCGGGGTGGTCAGTGTCGTTTGGTTGGAATGCATGAGACTTCATGTTGATCTCGGCTTGGCGACTCATGCGTTTGTTTATGCAGGTGTTGGGGTGTCTCATCTTGTGTTTACACAAGGTACATGGGTGTAAGGGTGAGTGCTATGGCATATGCATAATGTGTATCGGTATTGGTGTGATTATGCTTATGATCTAGTGCTTAACATATAAATAAATACTGCGTAATAGGGTGTGGAGCATTATGGATATGTTACTAAATAAACTTTATGGGGAACGTTTCCTTCTTTGCGTTACACGCATCCACTTGTGGTAAAACACCCGTTAACTCTAAGAGTACGGGTATAACAAAGATACAGGATATAAAACAATTTTTAAATAAATAAATATTTCGACTTCTACTGAGCTTTTAAAGTCTAGATTTTGAAAAATTACTTTACATCAATCATAAATTCTTCATTTCAACTCATAATATTTCCCAGACGGTAAGCAGAAACCAAGAAAAGTAATAAATCCAGGGTTCTGTGATATATTCCGTCAATTCCTTTTCTCGGTGGAGCCATTTTCTGGATGCGAAACGAACTCGAATGAAATGTGTAATGTGTATTTGAATGTACACATGAACCGTTGGAACAGATTTTGTAAACTGATCACGATTCCTGAGGGATCAGCCTCTACGAATAGCCCCTGCTATCTGTAAGCCGCAAAGTCCAAGTTCGAATGGCCTCGAAACGGTCTACAGCGAGAGCGAGACGCGCCGACAAAATTACCGCAATTGTCGGATTGGACTTTGTGAGGACAATCTCGTCTCGTGACAAAACTAGCAAAAGCAGCTGGGAAGGTGTGCGTGGAGAAATCGGAAGTGACGCGAAATGGATGGCCATTGTGGTGAAACACACGAACACGCACACATAACCTTTTGTGTTTCGACATGCCCGCCATGTGAAGCTCTGTGAAGAGAACCGCAAAGTTGATTATGGTGTAGGTGAACGGCCTGGAGAATTGATTCGTAAGAACGTGATTCGTCGCCCATTAATTGGGTTTGGAGTCACTTGCGATAGATCACGCATACCTTACAGGAGTAGATCATTGCCCTCATTAGGTGACGCAGTCGGGGGATCAAGTATATTGCCCGAAAAAAGCGGATGACCAGCTGGTTCCCATCATGAATGGATATGTGATGGGTGAATCGACCCAGCAGGTTGTCGAGGAGGAATGCGGGTGGATTGGATGCCACTATTTGTAACACATAGATGCCGAAGCTTGGACTCGGCCACACGCCCGATATGGATTTTGGTCAATGAATGGATTTGGATTCCGTAGTGAACTCGAGGCAGGAAGAGGCCGATTGGTTGCTTGGCACCGATGTTTGTCCGCAAAGTGCATGCTTTGCTCCGTGGTGGTAACCGCTTGGAGTGCGGCAGCGACGTCTTTCCCGCTTAGTTCCTCGGAGACATGGGTTCACTATCTTTACAACGATGCATGAATCGCTCGGAGAAAGGGCTGAGGATGTCTAATGCGCTGCTGGTGGAACGGTGCACCTCGACGGTTCGCTTCTCTAGGTACTGGACCTGTGGATATGTATGGACATTTGAATGGGAGAGTCACAATAAAAATACCCGTCGAGGGCTCGCTTCTTTGTTTGGAAGACGTTTTTCTCTCATATAGAATCTGCCTCACTCATCGGTCTCCCAGGAAGGTCCTCCACCTCGCAGAACTTGAGAACGTGAGAAGCTTCTCGAGTAGAACATCAGAATCGATCGAGAGCTTCGTGGTGATGGATACAACCGTCCGAGTCGAGTCAGCCTTTACCGGACTGGATAGAACCCATCCGAAGATGATTTCTTGTCCCAACAGAGAGCTTCAGATGTTACACAGAAAGTCGCTCAACAGATGGAAGGAAGGATGGAATCTTTGATGGAAGGAGGAGTCCACCAAATGGAGGCTTGGAAGCACTTCCAGGAAGTACCGGATTCGATGAAAGGCTGCCACCAATTAAGGCAAATTATAAGTCGTTGTCTCGATGAGGACGTGGCCTAGACATGGAAGCGGACCCTAAAATGGAAGAGGCAACGATTTTACCTCTTAGCCGCTACAGTTTGGTTAAAAGCTACGACTTGAGCCTAGCCAGCTTGGAAAGCTGAATTTGGCGGATGTAGAAGCCGACACGCTCAAAGTGGGAGTATCACGATGCAGAAGCGTGAGATGATGGGCTCCACAAGTGGATTGGGATTGGGTTAATTAATTAATTTATTTATTTATTTATTCAATTAAGAATTATCTGCTAATTATGATCTAGTAATATACTTAAAGATGAATACATGAGAGGAAGGAAAATAGTGTTTACAAATTTTCTAGGATAAGGTGACGGCAAATGGTACAAACAATGATATCAAGGAATATTTGGGGTGATATTGCATGTTAAAAGAGTTGTAATTTAAACAAAAGAACACAGAAAATTATGGGCGTATAGATCTGCAGAAGGGTAATCGGTTAGGCCGGAAAGTCCGTGTGGGTCTGGAAGGAACTGTAAAGTCTATATGTTTCAGAAGAGTTTGGAGGGAAGATCGAGTAATTTTAGCCCATATCGCTATGGAGGTAAACAGTCTGCCAGAGTCCCAGTTCAAAATTCCTAAGGGCGAAGAATAAACATTTTTTAATGGATTCAATGAGAATATCTTGCTCTGTGTTTTGAGAGCTCCATACACAGGAACAGTGCTCAAATATCGGACGTACAAACGAGACGTACAGTGATTTGGTTATATACGGGACGTCAAACATATTTCACCGAAGCTTAATGAACGCTGAAACTCGCTTAGTTTTGTTAAGCGTTTATGCAATAGGGCATACATTAATGTAACTGAGTGCACAATAACTTGAAGTGGTCATTCACAAACAGATTGAATAGCAGCGGACCCAAAATGACTTCAACGAGGACCACATGACATTACATTCACGACATTCGACAAACCTTAGAGAACACAACACTCTTTGTGTGGCTTGACAGATACAACGATATCCTGTGTACGATATTTGTAGGAAAAACTAATAAAAGCGAGATTCTGGATCAGCAGAGTATGATTAACAGAATCAAAAACTTTGCTGAAATCTCTAAAACAACATGCGCGTTGCAATTGACGAGTAACAAAGTTTTCTAGCAGATTATGAATAGCAGAAAGTTTTGCAATACCCTTTTTTTATACCCGTACTCGAAGAGTAAAAAGGGTATATTGTATTTGTGGTAAAAGTGATGTGTGTAACATAGAAGAGGAATCGTTTCCGACCCCAGGTTAGGTTAGGTAGTATTGGCTGTCGGGCTGTCATGAGCCCGACACACATAAACGGTTTCGGCCCGTTGTGGTACCATCGAATCATTTTTCCCTTCCCTGCTGTGAGACATCCTGTCAGCAATTATCCCATCCGGCTGCGCTAATGAAATTCGCTATCTTTTCTGGGACACATATTGGACATTAGTGATATGTGTCTGTGAAAAGGGCGAGCCCAAGTGTTATAGCCTTCTTCTACTGAGATCCGGGCAGGAGCAGAACAGGTGCTCCACTGTCTCCTCCCTCTTCCTCTTCTCTACAGTTGCGGCAGTAATCACTATATGGGGCTCCCATCCTTTTGGCATGGGTTCCTATTAGCCAGTGTCCCGTGAGGGATCGAATGACCGTGCTGCACCTTTTTTTTCTTAGCTTACACATCTCGGTGGTGCGCTTCTTGTTTATAGTGCGCCACGTTTGTCGCGTGATGCGACATCCTGGTGTGTTTGCCACCGACCGTCGTCTAGTCGCATTAATTGTTCTTTTATGATGAGCTTGCAGGTGGCCATAGGCATACATGTATCCTCTTTGTCGTGGAGAAAGGAGGTGGTAGTGCCAGTTCTGGTCAGTTCATCTGCTATGCAGTTACCTTCAATGTCCTGGTGACCCGGGACCCATATCAGGCTAATAGCAAACTGCTGGGCCATCTCGTGAAGAGATTTGCGGCATTTTGCTACGGTGGCCGAGTTTGATGTAATCGCATTAAGTGATTTGATCGCAGCTTGGCTATCACTGTAGATGTTTTATATGGGTTGCCGAAAAGGCAACTGATTGGATGCAAATCAGAGCTTCCCAGATTGCTGTGACTTCCGCTTGGAAGACACTGCAGTGATTCGGGAGCCTGAAGGCGTGCCCTATGTTTAGTTGCTCGGAGTAGATACCTCCTCCTACTTTGTTGTCCATTTTGGAGCCATCCGTGAAGATTTGAATGGCTCCACCAGGACCCGGAGTTCCCTCAAGCCAGCTATCACGGTGAGGGATATCTATTTCAAAAGGAGTTTCAGTAAACTCCATCGGAATGCAGCAGTCCGTTTTTTGTTGGGACGTTATTGTTGTCGTTTAGAATGGATGAGTGTCCCATATTTGGACCCCATAAAGTATATATATTTTTGATCAGCATCAATAGCCGAGTCGATATAGCCATGTCTGTCCGTCCGCATGTCCGTCCGTCTGTCCGTCTTGTTTATCGCCCATTGCTTGGAAAGGAGTATCTATGGGGTCCAAATCTGAATCGGATCGGATCATTAATATAGCCACAATGTAGAAAACCATATCGAAAAAAACACCGTTCCCTCTCGCTCGCACTCACACACCAACATGTCGACTTTGCATTCGTACAAATGAGCGCCAGGATGAGCGCCTGGAGACTATAAGAGCTACAGAAACCAAACTTGTTGTCCAGACTCCTGTGATATTACTTCACTACAAGTGTATTTCAAAATTTCGCCACGCCCCCTTCCGACCCTAAAAATGCGAAAGTCCACAATTTTTTTTACTTTAGGACGTTGATGTGCAACGATTGCACCATCAAGTGGCCCATACGACACCAAGCCGAAGCCTGTTACGCGCGGATCCAGGTAGATACGCAGCCCTCCCTCCCGCCTAACCGACCGAGGGGGCGCTGCCGCATGACGCGCGACACGTGTACCGAAACCGATCGCGAACATGCAGGGGAAAGAATGGTGTTAGACTAATATTCGAGGAAAATTGGGGGCTAAACACAACGCTAAATATGCAAAGTTACAAAAGAATATTACTAATTACGAGCAAGGTATGTTAGTATTAGTGATTTAAGTAGAGGAAGTGATTTATGGTAGAACGAATTCTAATCGAGCATAAGATCCAAAAACGGTTCATGCAAGAAATAATTCGATCTACACAGTGGAAGGTACAAAGGAATACAATTTCTAGAGAATCTAATAGGAATCGTGAAGTTTATGCGGCTCAACAAGTCAGGGCTGTCGATGTCCCCTGATCAAAGTTGTGCATGAAAATCACACCAAGAATTTTTCTACGATTAAGTAAGGATGCAGGTCTATTAAGAGCAATCTACGAGTAAGAAGGCAGTCTCACACCTTCATCCCAGATGAGGCCACGGAGAGCAAAAAGTATAAAAGTTTTTCTGGACTGATTCTATACGGTCTTGGTGTACTTTGCACTGAGGGCACCATACACAAGAGCCGTACTCTAAAACCGGACGAACAAGCGAAATATAGAGAGTCTTCGTTATATAGGGGTCGTCAAATTCCTTTGACCACCTCTTAATAAACTAAAAGCACTCCCATGGCTTTATTTACCATGGTAGAACTTTCTGTTCGAAAATTTTAACTTTTGGGTCTAGTTTAACACCAAGATCATCAACCAATATAATTCTCGCAAAGAACCACCGCAGAGGGTGTAAGGAGCCAACAAGGCGCTGGAGCGATGAAATGCATTCAGGTGTAACATACTTGCACAACACCATGACTGAAAAGTTGTGAGATCGGATTGCAAGCGAGTGAGTGTAATGAAATGTACTTATACTGGACACAGAGTTTAACGTCATCCGCAGGTCATTAATGAAGTGTGAAAAGTAGGGGCCAAGATGGCTTGCCCTGTGGTACTCCAGAAGTAACCTGAACAAGTGAAGACAAGGAGTTTTTGAAGAGGACTCTTTGAGACCTAGAGCAAAGGTATCTGGAAATCCATTTTAAAAGATTGGGCGGAAAACCCTAAAATGACAAGTTTTTGTGTTTGAAGTTAGGAAAAAACGAAAAAAATGCAGTATCGTAGCGAATTATCATATCTACCAGATTCTCGAATCTGGTTCAGATCAGATCATTATTAAAGCCACAATGATGAAATCAATTTTCAGCATCGAGCCCCCCACCCCCGTGCAACAAAATATACATTTTTAGGGTTGATAGCCGCTACTGATTCTCTCTCTCGCTCACACACACTGCTCACACACTTTTTACAACATAATTCTATATAAATCTTAGCGACGGAGTATGGGTATAAAAGTAGTGTCTACGGGACAACCATGATACAGGAACGGATCACCTTTGGACGGTGGTGGTTTCAGATTGCATAAAATAGCGATGAGTGGGGAAGTCGTCAATTTCTTGAGGTACCTCCTTTTTGTCAGTGACTGACGCTTCCCAGAAATACCGGGGCAACTTAGAGGCACAGATTGTTACGAGGAGGCTATACCAATTGGTGCAGACCTAAAAGTGAGCACGGACGGTTAGGACCCCTTGCATCGTACGTTGAAGTTCTTTCCAAAGCTCGGCTGGTCTCGGACTCGACGCAAAGCAGAAAGAGTAGAATATTTATATTTTGTTGGTCACCAGGAGCCGATTGTTTGCGTAACGGTTATGAGTAGCTATTACATAGGGCACTCAACAATAGGATAGTGTTAGAAAAACAAAACAAAGAAGAAATTTAAGCATAATAGTAAAAAAGATCACGGTCTACGAGATCCTTTTACAGGGAAATGCTTGGAAAAAAAACTACCTCTAAACTATCACATCAAATATATTTCAAAGGATATGAAAAAACCTTTTTTGACAGTGGTTTCGAATCGCAGCATGGGACCCGTACAATAAACAAAGTACATTATAAACAAGAGGGAAGCATGTCCCATATACAAATAGGTTATAATTCTACTCTTAAAGTATATGATCATGGTAAATATCAGAAACTGAAACCATTTATTTTCCCAACTCAATGTAATACAATTTTTTTTTATTTAACTTGATCATGGTGAATATCAGAAACTGAAACCATTTATTTTCCAACTCAATGTAATAACATTTTTTATTTTAACATGATCATGGTGAATATCAGAAACTGAAAGCATTTATTTACCAACTCAATGTTATAAAATATTTTTATGTTAACATGGTAAATATCAGAAACTGAAACCATTTATTTGAAAACCACATGTTGCTGAGAACAGGGTTGTTGAACAAAATATCATGTTTCACATCCTTCTTCAGCATGTTGCGAATTTGTAATTTTACTTGCAACACGTAAAAGTGCCTTTATCATTAGCGGCGACAAAATTCCTTTCTCCCTCTGGAAAATCTGTAAAATAAATATCGATTATTTTACCTGTAAATTCTGACAAATCAAAATCAATCATTACATTCCCCCTCTCTCTAATCGAGTTCTACCCTTCGATCCTCCCTCTCACTCATGCTCTTTCCCTTCCATCTTGTTATACCCGTACTCGAAGAGTAAAAGGGTATATTGTATTTGTGGTAAAAGTGGATGTGTGTAACACACAGAAGTAGGCGTTTCCGACCCCATAAAGTATATATATTCTTGATCAGCATCAATAGCCGAGTCGATATAGCCATGTCAGTCCGTCCGTCTGTCCGTCCGTCCGTCCGTCTTGTTTTTCACTCATTGCTCGAAGGCTATAAGAGCTAGAGCAAGCAAACTTTTTTATCCAGTCTGATGTGATATCTCACTCCTAGAAAAGTTTTTCAAAATTTCGCCCCGCCCACTTCCGCCCCCACAAAGGGCGCACATCTGTGGCGTCCACAATTTTGAAAATAACAAAAACTAAAAATGCAGAATCATAGAGACAGCCCATATCTATCAGGGGCCCAAATCTGAATCGGATCGGATCATTAATATAGCCACAATAGAGGCAAATATACGAAAAAAATTCGCTCATTCTCTTTTCGCACTCACACCAAATCGAGTCGATTTGGTTTTTAAAAAATGAACGCCTGGATCTCAGAGACTATAAGAGCTAGAGCAACCAAATTTTTGCCCAGACTCCTGTGATACCGAACCTGAACAAGTGTATTTCAAAAATTTCGCCCCGCCCCTTCCGCCCCACAAAAGACGAAAAATCCACAATTTTGAAGATAGAGAAAAACGAAAAATGCAGTATGGTAGGGAATGATCATATCTACCAGATTCTCGAATTTGGTCCAGATCGGATCATTATTATAGCCACAATGATGAAATTAATTTTCAGCAGCGAGCTGCCTCACCCCCCTCTACAGCCATAACAAAATATACATTTCTTTTTTTATACCCGTACTCGAAGAGTAAAAGGGTATATTGTATTTGTACGTGTGTTGTTGTGGATCTGTGTAACGTAAATGAGAAGGAGTAATTTCCGACCATATAAAGTATATATATTCTTGATCAGCATCAAAGCCGAGTCGATATAGCCCTGTCTGTCCGTCCGTCTGTCCGTCTGTCCGTCTGTCCGTCCGTCCGTCTTGTTTGTCGCCCATTGCTCGAAGGCTAAAAGAGATAGAGCAACCAACGTTTTTTCCAGTTGATGTGTTTGTTACTCCTTTTAAAATTTCAAAATTTCGCCCCGCCCACTTCCGCCCCCACAAAGGGCGCACATCTGTGGCGGCCACAATTTTGAGAATAACACAAAACTAAAAATGAAGAATCATAGAGACAGCCCGAATCAGGGGCCCAAATTGAATCGGATCGGATCATTAATATATACCTGGTAGAGGCAAATATACGCAAATTTTTCGCTCCATCTTTTTTCGCACTCACACAAAATCGAGTCAATTTGGTTTTTGAATTTTGTGTAGCCTGGATGTTTAGAGACTATAAAGATTGAGCGGGCCAAACTTTTGGCCAAGACTCCTGTGATACAAACCTGAACAATTGTATTTTTCATGATTTCAATGCCTATTCCGCCCCAAATAAACGAAAATCCATTTTTTGAAGATGGAAAAAATAAAAATGGCATTTTGTAGATAATGACCATATCTACCAGATTCCCGAATTTGGTTGTTTATTGTTTATTATTGTAAGGCCCTTAAGGTTCAACAATGAACAAATAAATTTTTGAAAGGACAAAGATTATATGAATATAAATCATTGATTGGGGTTGATTGATGGGAATGGTTTATTGGCACAAGAAGCCGCACGGTCAAACATGCTGCCTCGTTGTGGTGTAGTGTGTTGTTGGGGAACTGATGTAGATAAATGTAGATTAGATATTCGATAACAGATTTAGCAAAAATGTAAAATGTAAAACTGATAAAACATTTTAAAATTCCACATAAGGCACTGAAAGATACGGGTAGCAAAAGTAGAGTCGCGTTCGAAGCGACTCCGTACGTTCTCTCTCGGGCGGGTTGCTGCTGCTGATTCTCTCAGTGGACTCACACTCGCCGAGAGTAGTTTCTGGTTTTTTATACCCATACTCGAAGAGTAAGAGGGTATATTGATGAGACGCAAAAAGTGGATGTGAAGGAAGACACTAGAAGGAGGCGTTTCCGTCCCCATAAAGTATATATATTCTTGATCAGCATCAATAGCATGAGTCGATATAGCCATGTCTAATGTCCGTCTGTCAGGAACCGTCTGTCCGTCTGTCCGTCTGTCCGTCCGTCTTAAAGAAGTTTCATTGCTCGAAGGCTATTAGAGCTTAGACCAATCAAATGAAACCCAGACTCCCCTGGATATCTCGAAATAACAGAAATGGTGTTTAACAAAATTTAGGCCCGCCCATAACGCCCCCACAAAGGGCGCACATCATGCGCTGTTAATTTTGAAGATAGCAGAAAAACGCAAAATGCAGAATCATAAAGACAGCCCATATCTATCAGGGGCGATAAATCTGAATCGGATCGGATCATCAAGATAGCCACAATAGAAGAAAAACGATTTACGCAAAAACTTCGCTCCATATATTTCGCAACACACAAAATCCAGTAATTTTTTGTTTTCGTAAATATGAACGCCTGGATCTTCAGAGACTATAAGAGCGGGATTAGCAAACTTTTGCCAAGACTGCTGTGATACCAAACCTGAACAAGTGAATTTCAAAATTTCGCCACGAATCTTCCGCGGGAAAAGACAAAAAAAATCCACAATTTTGAAGATAGAAAAAGAAAAATTGCAAATTTTTGTAGAGAATGACCATATCAGACGGATTCCCCGAATTTGGTTCAGATCGGATCATTATTGGAGAAAGAATGATCAAAGAAATTGCGCCAGAAGCATTTGAGCCTGGTGCAACAGTAAGTCATTTAAAGGGGTTGATTGTGGTCTTCAGATTCTCTCACAACGTTGTCACGCTCAAACATGCTGCCTCGTGCAGTGTACGTGTGTTGTTGTGAGAACTGATGTAGATGATGTAGATGTAGATGTCGATGACAATGTAGCAAAAATGTAAAAAATGTAAAAATGATAAAACATTTTTAAAATTCCACATAAAATCACATGTGTAAAACGAGTACGGGTAAAAAAAACAGAGTCGCGTTCGAAGGACTCAGTTACGGTTCCTGGTTCTCGTTTAGTGTACTTGTGTTGTTGTGGCTCTAGATGCCGAATTAGATGACAGATGCATCAAACAAATTTTAAATGTAAAAAGATAAAACATTTGACAATTCCACATAAATCAGTAGTCCAGACTGGAGGAGTACGCTGGTATAAAAGCGGAGACGATTTCAAAATGCAGAATGAAATGACAGATTTGAAGTTTATAATGTACTTGTTTATTGTACGGGTTCGAAACGCAGTGTCAAACTGGTTTTCATATCAGCAGAAGCAGATTTGATGTGAAAATTTAGAAGGTAGTTTTCCCAAGCATTAACCCTGTAAAAAGGATACCGTTGACGTTTTTGCGTCGGTTACATTTTTTTTTTTTTTTTTCAGAATGGTCCCATAGTTGATTGCCCATATAATGGACCAGTTCATAGATAAGCTCAATAAGGTAGTTGATCCTACCAATCTGACAAAACATGGATGACCTAGAGATACATAAATCCTGGTCCTCAGCCAGACTCTGGGGACCTTCGTCGCTTATATTTGTGATTCACATTTTAAAATTATCTAGAGAGGATTTGGGAAGAGTTCATCCCATTCAATGGGATGTTAGTGATGATGATGACCAAAATGGCCAACGTCATCCATTTTTCGAGGGAATATGCTTGTGGTGTTGAATTT
Source organism: Drosophila bifasciata (assembly GCA_009664405.1). Lineage (NCBI taxonomy): Eukaryota > Metazoa > Arthropoda > Insecta > Diptera > Drosophilidae > Drosophila > Drosophila bifasciata. The sequence continues at coordinate 26,755,289 of CM019044.1, forward strand.
TCCGATAGTGAAGCACCATACGTTTTTAGATGATGATCAAATTTTCGATTTGGTCGATGATCAAAACTACGGCGAAAGGGATCGACTCAAAATCTACTTCGGGATGAAGATGACGCTGAATGAATAGCGGCGTTGATGCAACTGAGGCGTATTTTTAAATAGAGGTATAAAAAAGAATATTCAAATGGATTTTTTTTCAAATCATAGCAATATACATACATACATAGGACTACGAAAAAAATACTACATTTAAAAAATTTGTTCTCAATGTTTATTTTTACTTCTGAATTGGGTGAATTTTCTTCCTACTATTACATGTTACATCCCCAAGAGAATCATATGATTCGTTGAAACAGGTTGTTCCAGCGAGTTTCATACAAACAAGAAGAAGTGCAAACCGGCAAGCATATAGGTACCTGGTATTGAATCAAGACAAGCTATTGAATTTCACAGAAAATTTTACATAATCAGCAGAAAAATCGTTTTGCAAAACCGGTTTTAACTGGAAGTACAGACCCTGATGCATCAAAAGACTAATCAGGCGTTAAGGAAAAAAATAGCGTGATTTTAGAAATAAACCATGAAGATTCGAGGCTATTTGTGAAGGTTCCGTAAAAATACACAAAATTACAAAAATGAATATGGAAATCGACGGAAAATGTGTTCAGAGCTTGTCAAATTAACAGAGTTCGCCTGCACAAGACGACAGTTGGGTAGGACCGCGGAAATGATAGATTGCAATCTATGCTTAAATTTGAGAGGGAACAGAGAAACGAGCAGTTCATTAGCCGATAATTTGTTTAGCGCAACTCAAAAAACAAGTGCGATCAATTACAGAAATTCCTCGACCTAACAAATGCTAGTTTCTCAGAATTACCCATGTTTTCCACAGAATTGCTTTCAACGGCTGATGAGGAAATCGTTCGGCAACATGAGCTCCGAGAACAGTCAACGTCCAGAAATCTTCAAAACGGCCTAGAGTGCATGCACCAAAGAAAAACATTGACTGTGCAATATGCGGTGATGAGTTACTGTCCCTCGAAGGAACAGGATATATTATGTCATGAAAATCATAAGAATGCCAGCCCAGTGGTCAAATACATGAAAATCATAATATTATCAAATATTTGTTCAAACCGCCGTTTCAATAAAATCATATCGGGAAAAATCCAGTTAAAGTAATCGGATTGATATAAACGGATTTTATAATGATTTAAAAATGATATCAATTTACTTCATTGTTGTTTAATCGAGATAGAAGAGCACCGGAAAGTTCAATTTAAAAGTATATGGTCGGATGGACTATATGACTGATGATCCGTTTTGGCTAAAGACTGCACCTGCATTTTTCAATCTTCATGGCAGAACATACATAAGCAAGAGCAAATTGATGATGACTTAAATAACGGACTGACATGGAAATTGGTTTTTAATTTTGACGTGAATTCCTGAAAAGGATTCAGGTTGGGCTATAAAAATTTTAAATATGCGAGATAACCATAATTAAACTAGAATACATCCCTGAATTGTTATAAGTTATATAGTTATATCAATGTACCCAAATACACGCAGACGGCAAAGTCCAAATATTTAAATGACGAATTCATTGTCTGTTCTCGCCTATAAAGTACTACCTGACATAAGTATTGACGCCAAACAATTTATATGGTATATGGTATATGAGTCAACCGGATTGCCATTATTCAGATTTTTAAATTTCTAAGTAATAATGAAATTGTACTTTCAACGTCTTAATATATCAGCCACAACAGGAATATTTGGAGACATCTTAGAAGTAGATCTGAAATATCCTAAAAATATGTTGTAATAAACATAATATTTACCATTCTGCCATGAAAATAAAAATTCCACCAGGTTGGGAAAGCAGTTCAAATTAATAGCTGATTTATCAGATAAAAAGAATTATATTACATTTAAAACAGCCGAGCAATGTATAGACCAAAGTGAAGGAATGATACCAGAAAAAATATCTCTGAATACTATCTTTTAAACAGTCCGTTGGAGCGATTAAAGCCTTATATTGATCTAAATACATCGCTTAGAAAATTGATTGTGAAAATGAGTTTGAGATGAACTTTTTTAAATTAATGGAGAAACGTATACGGTAAAACGATGGAAAAATGTAGAAAAGCGTCGTGAGGTTGCATTAGTCAAACATTATGAATCCAGACAGAATTCAGCGGGTTTTAGACAACACAGCTAGACATAATTTTGACAGTGTTGAAGTCTTTGGAGCCCATTTGAGGCTGCAATTGAATCAACTAAATCAAAAATTTATTATGATAAACCCATATACATTTGAGTTATGTATTGGAATTTTCAAAATGGTTACATGTATGAATATTTCCAGAAATTTGTCGCAGTAAAATGTCCCTCAGCAAAAATACTTGATATGGATACAGATTCATTTATTATATCAAGAAGAAGATTTCTATAAACTAATTAAAGACAATCCTAGTCGCTTTGACACATCAAACTATCAAGCCTCAAATAGATTCGGTATACGATCGTGCTAATAACAAGGAACTAGGTTTAATGAAACACGAAAAATCGCAGGCCGGATAATGTTTTCTTTTGCAGGATTAAACGTAAAAAACATACTCCTATTTAGTTGCAAAAGATGATAAGATACCTGGACCATAACGAAAAAAAGGTTAAAGGACATAAAAAAAATCAGTAGTGAAAAGATTATCGCATCTTGATCATTATATTGAATGCATTAAACAGCAAAAAAACCTATTGTCGGCGCAGCAGAGAGTTATCCGAAGTAGAGGTCATAAAAATATACTGAAATTGAAATAAGATTAGTCTTAATTATAAGGATGAGAAGAGATTTATATTGCCTGATAATATTTCAACATTAGCTCATAATCACTTCGAAATTCAAAATATTTTATATTCTACTAATGATACACAAAATATTTTAAAGTAATCTGAATAGAATATATTTAGATTTAGTATAAAAATTTGTATAAGTAATTGTATATTTTGTATAAATTTTATTAATAAAAAGTATGTATATAAAAATAAAAGTAAAAAACAGATTTTAAAATTATTGGTGTTTTAATTATTTTTAATAAATTCATTTTATCTATCCATGAATTGTGTGTTTCATCAGCCCCTAGATATTTAACAAACACTTTGTCATGTCTTCTTCGGATTATTTTTTCAACTAAGAAAGCGTTTTCTTCTTTCATTTTTTGGAGTTCTTGATCATAAAATGAGCCTTTGATCCTTTCCTTATAGTCCTCCAGCTCATATTGTTTCTTCAGTTTAGGAATTTGATGTTGTATGAAGTCGAGAATGAAAGGTTAGCAGGCGGGAGCGCAATAAAATTCTCTCTCGCTCTCGGCGAATACGCCCCGCTTTGCCACCAAGGTAAGCTAGGCTTAAAGGATTGTTTGAATTTTTAGAATATAATCGTCTTTTGAACTTCGATCGAGCACGTCCCGTTTTTCGTCGGCCAACAAAAAAATTTTTACACACCCCAGTTTTGGTGATTTTCTTGGAAAATCTTCTAAATTTCGATGGCGCCCCGGGTGGACAGTAAAGATTTTAAAAAAAGGCAACAGAAAAGAAAGTGTTAGTGACACAAGTGCAGGGAAGTGCATCAAAAAAAAAGAGTTGGAAAATTCCAACTCTAAAATCTGGTGATGTTGCCCATGATAGTCCCTGAGTGGTTTTGTTTGTATAAAAAGCCTGCTTATAATACCCGTGTGACATACATAGTCCAATTCATCGTTGCTTCTACAGATCAACATCACGCTGCACCAAATGGCAATAGGGAGATCACAACAAGTCAGAAAGTGGAACAGGACTCCAAGAGGAGCAGAACCTGATAGTATTTGTGCGAAAAATTGAAGGTTAGAGTCGAAGACATTCGTAAATACTCATAAATTGTTTGAACTGAAAAATTGGACCTCACTTTCAATTTCAAGCACATATTGTTGATATAGTCCAAGTTGGTTTGGAGGAATAATTTAAGTATGCACATACATATATATAACCCCATATCACATACAAACCATAATAAACTCCATCGAACCGCTATTTGGACGCACAATTAAATATTTGTATAACGTTATCTGCAATCACTGTCGCCCCCTTTTCCCCTTCTCGTTTAAAATTCGGTAAAAGTTGGTCCGTTAATCCAAGCCGCGGGTATAACAGATAATTCTAAAAAAACATACATATATACGAACATACAAGCAGATTTTCGTCTCTCGCTTTCGAAAAGCACCGTTGCTTGCTGAAACCCGAGGAGAGATAGTTTTTCGTTGGCGCGCTTTATGAAACGGAGAGCCAAGTGCTTTACTACCCTGGTTCTAAAGTATATTGGTTTTGGCTCTGATTGAAAACCCGCAGTTACGTCGAGCCTCCACATTCAATTGATTTCGTTCTCGTTTTCGGACTATTATTGCTGAGAAACAGTATATTGAATATTATATTGTTCTTTTTATCTACCAAAAACCATTTTTGTCGGTGCGTACATACATACGTAGGTTAAAATTGCCGCGGTGTGTAACACTTACATACTTCTTCACATACACACAACATATATAACAGCAGCTTTACCTTGCATTATTTTCGTTTCTCGTTTTCGCCACACCGGTGCTTGCTGTGTAGTTGTTGGAACAATTTTTACGCTTGAGCAAAACGGAACGAGAAGTGACGCGCTACCCTGTTTTCTGAGGGTATACTGTTTTTGTTGTCACTTTGCCAGTGAAGCGAAGATTTACATTGTGAGGGTATATTGCTTTTCGGCCATCTCTTGGAAAGTGGCGCACTAGATACAGTGTGAGGGTATATCGATTTTAGGATCTCTTTGCATCGTTCTTTTGGACATTTTTTATTGAATCCATCTTAAAAATAGTGGTTGTCGTCGCAAAGATTATATAAAAAAAAAAAAATTAAATAGAAATGGCACAATCAAAAACCTACCATTGTTCTCAATGAACTTGACTCGGTGGGTTGATCCCATTGCAGTTGGTAAAGCTGCAATGTAGACTCGATGTTTTAAATTCGGCTATCAATGAGGCCATCCTTATTGCAGGAGCAAATAGAAGATATTGATTGCAAAAATGAATTTGGAGCCGAGCTAGAAGAAATGGGCATTGTAACCAAGGCAAAGATAATTTCGGTTATCGATGCCTTGAAAGTATCAAGCAACCCGCCGCCCTCGGTATCTCTGCTGCTACGGCCCCAACTCGTGCTCGACTTCCGAAATTGGCCTTACCGAAATTGAGTGGTAAATATTCGGAGTTTAAAATTTTTATTAGCCTTTTTTGAGACTATCGTTCATAATGATGATAGTATACCGGTGATCGAAAAAATTTAATCATTTGATTTCGTGCCTCTCTAATGAAGCATTAGGAACAATAAAGGCGTTCCAAGTCAACCGAGATAAATTATGCAAAAGGCTATGGCCAGCCTAAAGCGCGTATACGACAATGAGTGTTTAATATTTTCAAATCAAATCTCCGCACTGTTTAATCTGCCGAAAATCTCGCAACAGTCCGCATCGTTCCTAAGGAGCCTAATCGATACCGTGTCATCGATCTATGGTTCGTTAATGTCGATAGGAGACGATACGAAGATTTCGAATGCAATGCTTATTCATATCGTTTTTTGAACAGAGTCGACCCAGTGACTAGACAGAAGGGGAAGAACAGCTTGACTTTGAAAGATTACCACTGTGGTCCGATGGTGAAAAAGTTTTAAATCGTCGATACCAGCATATATTTGCGGAAGAGTCGACAACGCCAAAGCAAGATAAAAGTCATGCCAAGCAAGTCGCACAATCGCAGTTCATTTTGCTTGTTCTGCCATTTCTTCAACTTAAATCAGCGGACATGCAGCTATTGCAATTTTTTTTCTTCATGTAGTGGCCAACTGCGTGCCATTCTCTAAACTCTCGGTTATGCAAAGGTTTGAGTTTACAAAGTCTGCAATCGACATAGTGGTGAAGTCGCGCATAAATGGTAGCGAGTTCTAATTTTGATTTCTGGATCCTGAAATCAATTTCAGGTTATCCCCTGACCAGTCAGTTAATGTAACTGATTACAAAATTCCAGAGAACCTACCACTGGCAGACCCCTATTTTTACAAGCCACAAAGAATAGACATGCTGATTGGAGCTGAATCATTCTTTGAGTTACTACTTGTTGGTCAAATCAAGCAAGGTCCGGACTATCCATTTCTTCAGAAGACCCTTCTTATTGTTTTGTTTCGGGAAAATATTTGCGCAAAAGTCCTGCCCCTTCAAATTGCAAGCAGTTTGAGTTGCATGAAGAGTTGTTGGTTTCCATTGATAATATTGCAAAAAGTTCTGGTCACTGGAAGAATTGCCATCTCCAAAGAAACTTATTTCGAAGGAGCACACATTTGTGAAAATTACTTTCGGAAGACGACTCTTTTGTTACCATCAGGTCGGTTCGCAGTAAGGCTGCCGTTTAAATCAGATTCAAATTGTTTGGGCAAAACCTTTGAGGTTGAAAAAACGGCGGTTTTGTCGCTCGAAAGAAGATTGTCTCGTGACCCTGAGTTGAAGAGAATGTATTTGGAATTCATGGAAGAGTATCCTCTCCCCAGGTCATATGTCGCTCACGGAAAATACTGTTCCTCCTACTCCACACTATCAGGCCGTCAGCCACTCGGGTGATACAGGGGAATCACGGGTGACGGTCCGACCCGCGATCACTGTATTCTCGGGCGGGGCGGGGGTTGCATGGGGCCGGGGCTTGCCCCAACCCGATGCTGCCACGCACCGGTTTATGACGCAGTGGAATCGCGGGCGGTCCATCACCCGCCGTAACTGTACACACCAGTGGAAGTGCGACTATACTCTCCTCGTGAGGGCGGCTGGTAACAGGTCCTTGGTACGGTCAGGTCTCTGCCAAGGATGCTGGCTAATGGTAGTCGGGCGGAGAGAAGAAAACTCTCAGTGCAAATTACCCCAATCCTAGGTGGAACAGCATGCGCTGATGGATGCGTGGCCGAGGGGGTGCTCGGTCGTTAGTATGCGAACTCTGGATACCTGCCGACCTCCAGTTGAAATCAGGCTTCCCGGGGCACGCGGGCTATGCCTCGGGTGACTAACCCCTTCCCGCCTACTCGTGGGACCAAAATATGCCAATCCATTTAAACATTAAAAACAACACCGCAAAGGAGCTCGGTACTCCTCTGAAAGTACCGGAGGGACAAGACCATCCCTCTACATCAATGCCTGGGAAACCAGGTCCAAAGAAGACGGGGAAGGAGACTGAGTCGGTCCACCGTCTTCCAGCAGAATCCGCTGCGGGGAGGGCTCCGATAAGCCAATCGGGCCCATCCACGTCGAGGGCCACCGGGGCCAAAACGGGTCACCGGGGTGGCTGCTAAGCAGAGCGTTATCGCGGCTGGTAAGCGCCTCGCGACCGGGGAAACCACGGCAACCTCGGCAGGCGGCGGGTCTGCAAGCCAGGCAGGTAAGCCGTCCTACCAGGACAGGAGGCGCGCTGCCTTTATACTGGCCAACGACGATCCGGAGTATGTGGCATCGGCGAAGGGGATGGAGCAGAGGCTGTGGGCCAGCTCAATAATCCCAAACTTCCAACCAGCCAAATCCGGAAAGGTAGTAGCCAAGCCCCCCAACAAGCGGCAACGCTCGGCGGCGGAGGACAACGCCACACAGCCAGGCCAAGCCCAGCAAGCCAAGCGGGTGAAGACGCACCTGACCAACAGGTCTTTTGCGGAGGTGGCGAGGGGCAAAACCCTAGTTGGCGTCCTGGATAGGGGCGCCAAGGACGGTAATGTCCCCGTGACAAGTGGCACCTGGTGGACGCGGAGCTCCAGGACCGCTTCCTGGAGGAACTTGCCGAGAACGGTGGACCCCCGCCCAAATGTGAGGACGCCGGGTGGCATCAGGGCATGGTGAAAGCCATCGCCTGCCAAGATGCACGCTCGGCGGCCCTATACATGAAGGCGGTGGCGGCGCTCGAGGAAGTTTATCCGGGAGCCAAACTGGAGGCCGTACGATGGGAAGACGTCCCAAGCAGACCGAGGGCCCGAGCGTGGTTGTCGGTCAAACCTGCAGAACCTGAGAAGATTCTCAAGGTTCTGCAGGTCTGCAACCCCCACCTTCCCACAGCCGATTGAAGGTGGCCAAGGTCGAGGAGGTCGCAGGGCAGAGGCGACAGATTATCCTCGTCCTGAACGAGGAGTCGCTAGCGCTCCTTGAGAGTCGTCTGGAGTGGTGGACTATGTTTACCGTAAGGTGACCATAGTCCCCTACAAAAACGACTTGAAGGGAAAGCAAGCCGAGGTCCAGCCAGATCTCGAGTTTGAAGTCCCGGAAGCGGGGAGCCAACCCGAGGCGTCGGACGTGGCGTCCATGATATCGACGATATCCCTGGGATCGCTACGAGTCCGACGCGAGCGACCTGGCCAGAGGTCTCGGACGCATCGACGTCGGGGAGGACGACGACTCCCCGGACAGCGACGTCGACACGACAGTGGTGGAGGCGAGTCTCAGGAATGTCCCTGACACCCTGCAGATAAACCTCCACCATTGTAAGGCAGCATGCGCTGCCTTACTGCTCCACCTAGCCAAGGGTGGGGGCCGACATAGTCCTCATTCAGGAACCCTGGATCCTTGGAAACAGGGTCTCCGGTTTGAGGACTCCCTGACTATAAGCTTTACTTAGCTGACTCCCCAGGTAAAATACGCACCTGCATTCTTGCAAAAAGAGAACTGCACTTATTTTTGCTCCCAAATTTCAGCAATGAAGACCACACGGCGGTGAGCGTCGAAGGCCAGGAGCGCTCAGTCCGCATCTGCTCGGCGTATATGGGTCACGACCAGCCAGACCCGCCTCCACACGCGCCCTTGAGGGCGCTCGTCGCAGACTGCGAGGCCAAGGACATCGGCCTTTAGTGGGATGCGACGCCAACGCTCACCACAGTCAGTGGGGAAGCACCGACACGAACGAACGGGGTGAGTCCCTTTTTAACTACTTACTGACCACACAGATGGTCATCTTAAACCGGGGGGATGACCCCACCTTCATTATTAAGAACCGCAAGGAGGTCCTGGACCTCACGCTTGCCTCTCATACGCTGCAGGATAATATAGTATCCTGGAGGGGCCTTGAAGAACACTCCTTCTCGGACCACAGGTACGTAGAAAGTGTCTTTACGTTCACCATACCGAGACCAGCCCAGTTCCGTAACCTCAGGAGGACAAACTGGACTCGCTATGTGGACCTTTTAGCCAAACTCTCCCCGAGACACCACCTAGGGAGGATTTCTCATGGGAGACCACGACTCGTCTGGTAAAGGTCTTTACCGACGCCTGCAACGCAGCGCCTAGACAAAGCCTGCCCACCCGGCAAAACCAGAGGTCGGAAGAAACCGGCATGGTGGACTCCGACGCTGGAGAGCTCCGGCGATCCTCACGGAGACTTTTTAACAAAGCGAAAGCTCTTAACGTTGAACAGAACTGGACCGAATACAAGGCAAGTCTGTCGACCTATAATAAAGAACTCAGGAAAGCCAAACGCGCGTCGTGGCGCCAGTTCTGCACCGAAATCGAGAGTAACTCCGAAGCCTCGCGCTTACGCAAAGTACTCTCGAAATCAACCCCAACTTTGGGGTATTTGAGGAAGGCCGACCAATCCTGGACGACATCCAGTTCCGAGTCGCTAAGCCTCCTTCTTAGTACACATTTCCTGGGATGCGCTGTGAACAGGCCAACCTACGGAGCGCATCCTCTAACGTCCCAGGCTCAATTCTGAACCTGCTAAGTCAGGAGAATATATCCTGGGCTATAAAAGCTTCAAGCCCTACAAACCGCGGGACCAGACGTCATCATCCCTGCCCAGCTGATCCAAGCCGGACAAAGAGCCATAAATTGGCTCAAACGGATTTACGAGGGATTTTCTCCCACGGACAAATCCCGAAGACATGGCTTCGAGCCAAAGTTTTCTTCATACCCAAGGCAGGCAAGCCCTCGCACACTGCCCCTAAAGATTTCAGACCAATTAGCCTGTCGTCTTTCCTCCTGAAGGCGATGGAACGGCTTTTAAGTCTGCATCTCAGGGCGACCATATCGCCGAATCAAATCTCTGATTCTCAACATGCCTATCGGAGGGAAGATCCACCGAAACGGCCCTACACGCGATCACATCGATCATAGAATCGTCCCTCAGCTGCAAGGAGTATACCCTGGTAGCCTTCCTTGACATTGAAGGGGCTTTCAATAACATCATCCCGTCCGCCATCACGAGAGCACTGACTGACCTGGGGTTGACTCCCGGACGGTGAGTCTCATCGATCAGATGCTGCAATGCAGGACCGTTGAGGCATCACTGGGGACGTCAACATCTACCAGGTTTGTCAACAGAGGCACCCCGCAGGGCGGAGTCCCTCGCCCCTCCTATGGAACGTAGCAGTGAATGTACTGCTGCGGGAGATAGAGGGTGGCGGATGCCGCGTGGTGGCGTATGTGGATGACGTCGCTATAGCATTCTCTGGGAAGTTTCCACAGACCCTATGCGAGTGCATGACAAGCACTCTCACAAAACTGTCTGAATGGGCGGCCAAATGTGGGCTAAGTGCTAACCCATCAAAGACGGAACTTGTACTATTCACCAGGAAATACAAGATTCCGACACTTACCCCACCGAAACTATGCGGAGAGCCGCTGTTTTTCAGCAACCAGGCCAAATACCTTGGCCTCATCCTCGATAGGAAGCTCGACTGGAAGCTGAGTATAGAGGACAGGGTGAAGAAGGCCACAGTAGCCCTCTACACCTGCAGAAAACCATCGGTCTAAAGTGGGGCATGACCCCGTGCATAGTCCGATGGCTATACACCGCCATCATACGACCAATCCTGATCTACGGGTAGTGGTCTGGTGGCCAGCCCTGACAAGAAAACTTGTCTTGACAAACTCACAAGAGTCCAACGCATGGCAGAGCTATGCATAACTGGCGGACTTCGCACTACCCCAAGTGAAGCCCTCGATACCATGTTGTACCTTCTACCTGTAGAACTTATGGGGAAAAAGGTTGCAACACTCTCCGCCCTTAGAATGAGGGAATCCAATCTGTGGAAAACCACCACGGTTGGCCATTCGGGAATACTAATAAAACTCCTGAAACTTCCAGTGAGGACAGACTACTGCATCCCAAGTGACTACCTCTCGACGCCTTTCCAGGTATCCATCCCACACAGGAGGACTGGGAGAGGGGCGAACCTGGACCTGCGAATGCGATCCACTTCTACACTGATGGCTCAAAAATTAGACGGCCGCGTGGGGGGGGGCGTCTTCTGCGATGAGCTCAACATCAGTCTCTGCTTCAGACTTTCGGACCACTGCAGCGTGTTCCAGGCAGAGGTCTTAGCCACAAAGGAGGCCATTTCCATCGTCTCCAAACTATCTCTAGACGGACACTCGGTGTGCGTCTTCTCGGACAGCCAAGCGGCCCTAAAGGCTCTTGGCTCTATTTCGAACTCAACGACCGTAAACGACTGTCGCAGGTCTCTAAATGAGACCGCAGAGCAGCTAGATCTCTCCCTAATATGGGTCCCTGGACATAGGGACATTGTCGGGAACGATGCCGCCGACGAGCTAGCTAGGCGGGGCACTACTGTACCTCTCCTTCCGGAGAGGCAGCAAGTGGCAATGCCTCTAGCTACGTGCAGGCTATTAACACACGAGGCTTTTCGAGCAAATTGCTGACAGGCGATGGCAGCTGACCATCACATGCAGAACTTCAAGAGCGATTTGGCCAAATCGTTCGAAAAAGCGCTCGGAAGAGCTTTATAGACTCAGCAGAGCACATTGCTCCGCCGTCACCCGAGCCATAACGGGGCACTGGCAGATCGGCACACATGCTGCACGACTGTCGATCCCTCACAACGACTTCTGCAGAAGTTGTAGGGACGAGGAGGAGGAGGAGTCGGTTCATCACTTCTTCTGTCTCTGCCCGGCCCTGGGAAACCGAAGACTACGGTTCCTCGGGGCCCCTTTCCTTACAGATATTTCGACCTTTCCGAAATCAAACCGGGGACTCTGTCCAAGTACATCCAAGCCACCGGATGGGACTGCCTTAGCTCGGCACTAAGTTGCTCCACCACGGCTGGGGCCAGGAGAAGGGGCTCGCGCCCATGCGGCATCACAATGGTCCACTAACTGGACCAAGTGGGAGCGGGGGGGCCTCACCCCCTCCGCTACCGCCTTAACCTAACCTAACCTACTCCACACTACGTAATTCCACATCAGTGTGTCCTTCGGCCCCAAAGTACGTCTACCAAGTCGTCGTGTTCGATGCGTCGTCAAAGACATCCTCTCAGGTGGCCTTGAATGAGATTCTGATGGTCGGACCGACCATTCAAGAGGAATTATACTCAACGCTGCTCCGCTTCCGTCTGCACAGGTTCGCCCTGACTGCCGACGTAAATAAGATGTATCGCCAAGTAATGGGTAATGAAGCGGATAGGCAGTTTCAGATGATAGTAAGGAGAAGAGACCCATCTGAATCCTTGAGATTGTATAAGCTTAACACCGTGACTTATGGGACTGGACCAGCCCCTTTCGTTTGGCTATCCGGTGTTTAAAAAGGTTGAGTGAGTCTGCAAAACTATCATTCCCCAAAGCTGCTGACGTTATTGGGTCCGACTTTTACGTTGATGACATGTTGACTGGTGCTGCATGCGTAGAGGAGCTAAGGGCAATTAAGTCCGAAGTGTCTTAGGCTCTTCAGACCGCAGGGTTTGAGTTAGCGAAGTGGTTTTCGAACTCGCCTGAGATTACCGCATATGAAAACACAGTCAAGCCCATAACGATCTCGGATTCAGAATCGACCAAGGCGTTAGGAATTTCATGGTTGCCTAATGAAGACGCCTTTCAGTTCAGAATTGACAATGAAGTCATGGGTCTCCGAGCGACAAAACGGAACATACTTTCGGTGACATCGAAGTTGTTCGACCCCCTTGGATTGTTAAGTCCTATTGTCATAAAGGGCAAGATCCTATTGCAGGAACTTTGGCTTAACAAACTAGATTGGGATGAGTCGAATCCGATGCATTTGGAAACAGCATGGAATATGTCGAAAAATACAGTATCTCAATTGGAAGAGATATCTTTACCTCGGTTTGTGTATACCGATCCGATGTCACCGGTCCAGATACATGCTTTCGCGGACGCCTCCATGAGAGCTTATGGAGCGTGCGTCTATATACGCAGCAGAACTGCAGAAGGTTTGAAGATATCGTTGTTGACGTCAAAGTCCAAAGTAGCGCCGCTCAAGACCAAAACGCTCCCAAGGCTTGAGTTATGTGCCGCTCACCTTCTTGCGGATCTCTGCCACAGAATTAAGCCCCTATTAAAGGTCCCTATCGAACGAGCTGTTTATTGGTCAGACTCTGAAGTGACGCTTCACTGGATTCGGTCGCATCCATCTACGTTGTCGACGTTCGTTTCGAATAGGGTGGCTGAGATTCAAGAGTGGTCAGATGAAGCTACGTGGTGGCATGTCCCGACAAAACAGAACCCAGCAGACATTGTGTCAAGAGGTTGTGGCATCAACGAAATCGTCCAGTCAATCTGGTTCGAAGGACCATCATTCCTGAAGGATGAGGAGGAGAGTTGGCCTAAAACCCTCATTTCGAGCCTTCAGAAGATATTGAGCTGGAGAAGGGGAAGACATCGGTCGGACTGACCGGTGCCGTGGAAAGTTCGGAGTTGGTAGATGTCATCGAAGGATTCTCGTCACACCTCAAGCTGCTTGGAGTGTTTTGTTATATGTTCCGCTTTATAAGAAAATGTAAAAACCCGAGCGTACAGTTCGAGAAAACGGTCTCACCGACAGAGTATGGTGAAGCCTTTTATAAAATTGTCGAAATTATCCAACGTCACGAGTATCGGGAGGAAATAGAGAAAGTTCGAAAGGATCTAAAAGTCGGTCCGAGTCTTCAGCGGTTGAACCCATTCATCCATGAAGACACTGGGACTTGGTGTACTTTTCGTTGTTGAGGGTAGGGGAGACTAGCTAAAGCTCCTATATCATACAATGCCAAGTTTCCTTTGCTCTTGACGAAGCGCAGAGGCGGATGCGAATTTGCGTTCATACCGCCTCGAGCGCCGCACATGGGAGGACTATGGGAGGCAGGTTTGAAGTCTGCGAAGAGCCTACTCCTACGGGCAGTAGGCAGCACGCTGCTGACCGCAGAGGAGCTCGCCACGGTACTCGTTGGAATCGAGGCCGTGCTGAACTCCAGGCCGCTGGGAGCCATCAGCCAGGACCCCAGCGACGGCGAGGCCCTCACGCCGGGGCACCTGCTGACAGGCGGGTCGCTCATCGCCGCCCCAGCACTGCGGACTCCGGACCAGGAGAGTCCCAGCTGCTTGCGGCGATGGCGACTTGTCTCGTCAGTCAGGCAGGCGATTTGGCGGCGATGGTCCTGCGAGTATGTCCTGGGGCTGCAGGTGCGGGCCAAGTGGCACCATCGGAGAACCGACGCCAAGGAAGGAGACCTCGTCATCGTGGCAGAGGACAACCTGCCTCCGCAGGAGTGGCTATTAGGGAGGATAGTCGCCACGCACGCAGGGGAGGACGGCGTGGTCAGGGTCGTCGACATTAGGAGGAGCGATGGAGGAATATTTTGGAGGGCTATACATAAACTGGCGCCTCGACCATTGGGTTGAAGCCGCGCAGGCCTTCAACGGGGCCGGTGTTTCTTCAGTTTAGGAATTTGTGTTGTATGAAGTCTAGTGTAAGTAGGTTAGGGCAAGGCGAGAGCGCAATAAAAGCTCTCTCTCGCTTTTGGCGAATTCGCCCCGCTTTGCCACCGTAGGTAAGCTAGGCTTAAGAGGAATTGTTTGAATTTTTTAGAATATAATCGTCTTTTGAATTTCGATCGAGCACGTCCCATTTTTCGTCGGCCAATAAAATCTTTACTCACCCAAGTTTTCGGTTATTTTCTTAGAAAAACTCTTCTAAATTTTCACATATCTTACAGGATTGGTAGACTTGATTTTTAAAATTTTAAAAACTTCGGTTTTCCAGTTTGGAAGGGATATCCCTTCGTAAAAATACTTTTATATTTGCTTATTCTAACTGGATCACCAATCGAAAACTTGTGTTTAGGGTATACCTTGCAAATATTATAAACTGGTTTTTAAAATAAACTCTTCATTTTGCTTGTCTACATCTATAGGCCTCATTTTTATGGTACGGTGATTGAATTATTGTATTCATTTACTAAGTCATGCAAGACATGAATCCAGACATGATTACCCTGCATACTAAACATTTTCCAAATACGATTTTTCAATGTTCTATTAAAAAGTTCACAAATAGATGCCATGAGGTGTGTATATGTATGGTAATGGTTTATGTTGTTTTTTCACATTAACTCCCCAAAGGAAGAATTCAAAAAACTCCTTTCCTTGATCCGATTGAATATTTATAGGTACATATATGTTTAGATATACTTAATATTCTCCTCATTGCTGATGATACATTTAATGCTGTTTTTAGACTTCACGGGGACTGCATATGCATACTTTGAGAACGTATCAATCACTGTAAGCAAATATCTAAATCCTGTATTTTTTTTATAAAAAGGTATCATTTCAACTAAGTCGATTTGCCACGTATCATTAATCCCCTTTTGAACGAATTTACGACGAGTAAAAGTTTTTCTAGCAGGTTTATGTATTTCATTAACAACTTGCTGCTTACTCATTTTTTTAATATAATTTTTATTTTTTTTTATTATTATGGTTATTGGCTGATTGCTTATTTAAGATTGTTTGCTAATATTTAAGAAAATCTCGTTTTATTTGAGTGCATTTTTTTTTTTGGATATTTCTGAAGCATAAACGTGTTAAATCTATTTGCACATTTATATCATATGTACCATCTAAATCAGAAAGTTGACCATCAAATTTTTGTAAGGCTGCACACTTAGGAATAATATTGTTATAATAAAGGAATGTAATTTGTTGTTTAAGTATCGTATTCCAACATAAAAAATGTAGTAAAAAATGCCTAATCTTAAAAATGATCTCCAGGACTCACTATCAAATTCAATTTTATTTCCAAGCTGATTAATTAAAAAAACATGCTGCTTATCGGATTTTCGAAATCTAAAATTACATTTAATAGTTGCCAATAATGGATGGTCTATAATTGTTTCAGGCATCAAGAAATCATACTGATCCATTTTTAATTGAATATACTCCTTGTATGTAACCAATTGCATCCATTCATCTTTATATAAGCCAACGAAATTGTTGTTGCTTTGCTGCATCCAGATCATCGGAGTAAATTTTCTTGAAGTCGAAAACCCGCACTGTACTGGAAAGTAGGCAACATTTTGTTTGCTGCTGATAAAGGCAAACCATGGTCTACTAAAATACAGCAAGAACCGCAGATTAGATGAACTATTATATCTGTATGTTGTTGTTTTCTTTGTTTTCGTGTTACATGTTACATGTCATTTAGGGATAGCGCCATTTAGGGGTGAGCGCAAGGTGAAGAATAGGGTACAAAACGCAACGAAATCTACTCACAATTTAGCCAGCGCCCAGTGTGAATGACGAAGAATAGGCAAGGGTAGATCCGAGAATTCAAATTCTCTTCTTGAGTCGGTAGCCTAGCCTCTTTCTTTCTCCTCGTGGCTTCCGACCGAATCAGTCGTACCTCTCAGACAAAGGAAAAATCTAAATCTAACTGGTGGTCTATCCTGGCATGCCTATTTGGTGCAACCGCCAAAAGAAGAACCTGGAGAAAGAACGACGAATCATACGTCCAAATTCAAAGTCTCATTTCTGTTTTCGGGTGCCAGTTCCAACAGGGTAAATATAATTGATAAAAATTACGTAACGGTGCGGCCAAATCCACTTATTCCTATTTTCGAACTCAAAAATAGGGATCGGCACCTAGTTTGGGATTAACTAAAACCCCGAGCAAATTGGCCACGTAGCAGCCAATGACGTGACCAGAGCTTTAAGCCCCACCGACAAGCAGCTGATCTGATGGGCTACGTTCAGTGAACTTGGGCCGCTGCGTTTCGAAGGCAGCTGCTGATCGGGCTTAGTGCGGCGAATTAAAGTTTAAGCCGTTGGGCGTTTAAACCTGGTCGAGGTAATCCCAGAATGGTACCAAACGGCCTCCGTGAATAGAGTCAGTGAAAATTTTGGATCCCGTGAGGCCACAGTAGACCACGTGCGGACCTAACCTCTCGGCGACCCCCAGTGAGACAGGCGGTGTTACACTGGTGTTCGGGTTTCTTCAGTTCCCCCATAATAATTCAACCGTATCCCCTGCAACCGGATCATGAGTGCCATATCTCCGTGTACTGTGCGGGCCCAATAATGTTATGAGCGTGTTTTGTTTTTGTATGTGAAAGTTTACAGTGTACTTGAAGGCGAAAGCTGCCCCTATCGGTGCCCACCGAATTAACTAGTTAGTGTATTGTAAGGTATCTACGGAGCATACACTCCATTAAACAAAAGGCCTTAGTTGGGTTCATAGAGTGGAATTATTGTGTTATGTGTCATTGAAAAAAGTGGTGTTTAAAACAAAGGTTCGAGCCTAAAAGCGTCCGAGCGGCAGTGACACAGCAGTGAGCTTTTGCCATGCAGCCCCCGCGGTGTGTAGTGTTTTTGTTTTTGCAGGTTTAAGCTTATCCATTCCCCTACACACCGAGACCCCCAGCTACGAAAGATCTTTCGTCGCGGGAGCAACAACAACAACAAACAAAAAAACAACTGTAAGTGTGCTTTTCTTTTTTTTCTTGCTCTTTTTGCCTGTGCACACGGCGCGATCGTGGCAAAAGCTTCCCTTTTGCTGGCGCTGTTTTGCCGGTCGTTGACCTCCCACGTTTGTCTCAGCCACAGCTGATTTGCCCTCAGCATCCAGCCATTTCATATCCCACATGTAAAGCAAGAAAACTCTATGAATCGAACTTTACGTATATGGCGTTAATAGATTATATTACTATTTAGGGAAAAATACATTCTAAATATCGCTCTATATTATATTCTTGTTCAATATTTATCCATATCTATTTATAAGATAAGTAAGTAGGTAAATGTCCCTCGTCATGCTTTTCGTTCCCATGTACCTTTGAATTGTCCCCTAGAGTTTGTATGAGTTTTAGTGTAAATGAATTTAGTCTTAAATAAAATGTTAATTATGTCAAATATGTGCTAGAAAAGCCATTATTTGGGGACCATGCCTCTCGGGACTGAAATAGACTAGCCGATACAGGACACTCCAGGGATCCTGATGATATTTCTATTGGCTTTTCAGGATCATGGTAGGGTGGGCGTGGCATAATTTAGTGCCAGCAGAACAGAGATGTCCGAAACGTTGGTAGGCCCCTATACTTCCCTCTGCTATACTATCTTTTCTCTACTATAATTTCCAGTGTACCGTACTCCTTTCCCATTCTTTCCCTTCTTCCCTCTCCCTAAAACCAGTACGCGAAATTAATAAAATAATACAACTAGGAGCGAAGCAACTAAACTGAACGGTTACCCCCTCCGAGCCCATACCCATATCCGACCAGAACCTAGCCGTAGAAGCAAGCGCGTACTCCGTTCCAGTTGACGACCACCAGCTTCATTGCCCGAAGATTTTCATCGTTAATCGTTACAGCACTTTACCTTTAAATTATGTATCACTTAAAATATTCAAGTCCAAAATAACTTCGTGATCCTGTTTCTTTCTAGTCGACCTAATTCTTTTTTGATTGAATAGTATCCATTAGGGTTGAATGCTTTTGTTAAACTGAGAACTCTTATTGAATTGAGCGGTATATAAAGGGGTTAGATATTGCAGACTTATTCAGTTTACTCCAAAATCTTAAACCAACATGAACACAATCGACAGGAAATCAAGCGTTATAGTTGATTTTCAATATCTCATTGGAAATAACAAGCAAGTTTTCATTAAGGAATTGGCTTTTATGCAAACCGGGACAGCAAAGCCGAATTTCTTTCATTTCAAGCCTCCATATCACCTAAATGAATTGGACAATGAAATGATTAAACAACAACATATGCATCGTCAGACCATAAATGGATTGGAATGGTCAGATGGTGAAATATCATATTTAAGTTTAGGTGAAATACTCTCACCACTAAACAGATTTAGCACCGTCATTGTACGTGGTGAAATTAAGAAGACGTTTTTTATCAAAGTATTTAACAAATAACATTATTGATATCGATATTGGAAAAAAGTCTGACCTTATATCCAAATTTTTTTTACCAACAGTAGACTCCACAAAAACTCCTCTAAGATGTGCTCTAAATAATTTATTTAAGCTTTTTGTTATCTTGGAAAGTTCAAATTACAAATGTACGAGTATACTGTAATGGTGACTCATATGTTTAGACTTTCAGTATGTATTAAGCGCTTGTAGTTACTAGTTGTTTAATATGGATACCTTTAAACGTTTTTTTGAAAGTGATCCACGCAAAAGAGGATACACACAAATTTTTTATTGCAATTATTGCGGCTCTTCTACTCATTTCGAAAAAGATTGTAGCACAAAACGCGACCAGGAGAAGCCTAAATAAATTATATTAAATGATGTTTAAAACAATTTATTCATCCTTGTACAATGCTAATTTGCGGACCTTCAGGTTCGGGCAAAACAACTTTTTTAGAAAATTTTATAACCAAAAGGAACGACTTGCTAAACATTTCAATTAATCGAATACTTTGGTGTTATGGAGAGGATCATGCTAAACCAAATTTTAATAACGTTGAGTACTATATAGGAGTTCCAGAAACTATTGAAAAGAAGTTAACGAGCCCATTCTTTTTAGTATTGATGACATGATGATGGGTGCATTTAATAAAAGTTAATGTGAGCTATTTACGAAAGGATCTCACCACCGGAACCTATCTGTAATAGTAGTTACACAAAATATATTTCATAAATCTTCATATACCCGAGATATTTCACTAAACAAAAAATACATCGTTGCGTTCAAAAAACCCTAGAGATAAACTACAATTTCAGTGCTTAGCAAGACAAATTTATCCTGAAAATTCCCAGGAGCTCTTCAGAATATACATATAAGGAAGAAACAGATGAACCGCATGGTTATTTACTAATTGATCTTACTCAAGGAATAAATGATCTCCTAAGATTTCGAACAGATATTTTAATTCTGTGTATATAGTTTGTTTTTCCGATGAAAATGGTTTACAACGAGAAAGAACGTACGGAGTCGCTTCGAACGCGACTCTACTTTTATACCCGTACTCAGTCAGTACACATGTGATTTATGTGGAATTTTAAAATGTTTTATCATTTTTTTTACATTTTACATTTTTTGCTACATCTGTCATCGACATCTACATCTACATCATCTACATCAGTTCTCACAACAACACACGTACACTGCACGAGGCAGCATGTTTGAGCGTGAGTGTGTGTGTGAGAGAAGCTGCTGCGACAATCAACCCCAATAAATGACTTACGTTGCTTGGAGAGGGGGCAAATTGCTTCTGAAAATTCATTTGATCAGTGTGGCTATAATAATCATCCGATCTGGACCAAATTCGGGAATCTGGTAGATATGGTCATTCTCTACAATACTGCATTTTTAGTTTTTGCTATCTTCAATATTGTGGATTTTCGTCTTTAGTGGGGGCGGAAGGGGGCGGGGCGAAATTTTGAAATACACATGTTCAGGTTTGGTATCACAGGAGTCTTGGCCAAAAGTTTGGTTGCTCTAGCTCTTATAATCTCTGAGATCCAGGCGTTAATTTTTTACGAAAACCAAAATTACTCGATTTTGTGTGAGTGCGAAAGGGATGGAGCGAAGTTTTTGCGTATGTTTTTGTCTATTGTGGCTATATTAATGATCCGATCCGATTCAGATTTGGGCCCCTGATAGATATGGGCTGTCTCTATGATTCTGCATTTTTAGTTTTTGTTGTTTTCAAAATTGTGGCCGCCACAGATGTGCGCCCTTTGTGGGGCGCAAGTGGGCGGGGCGAAATTTTGAAACACTTTTCTAGGAGTGAGATATCACATCAGTCTGGAAAAAAAAATTTGATTGGTCTAGCTCTAATAGCCTTCGTGCAATGAGTGAAAAACAAGACGGACGGACAGACGGACGGACAGACATGGCTATATCGACTCGGCTATTGATGCTGATCAAGAATATATATACTTTATGGGGTCGGAAACGCCTCCTTCTGTGTGTTACACACATCCACTTTTACCACAAATACAATATACCCTATTACTCTTCGAGTACGGGTATAAAAATAATCTAAATCGACTGAAAGCGAACAAACATTTACTGTATGTGCTCAAAAGGGCAAATAACAAACTTCGAAATGCAATTATTGGTAATTGTGATATTGAGTTGGTTAAAGCATTAGTTGAGATAGTGCTGAATACATTACAAGGAAATCATAAGATATCAAGAGCACAACTATATGCGCTCAAAAAAAAGTATAAAAATGCATTACGTTATATATCATGCCCAAAACGTTCAATCAATTCCAAAAGAAAAAATTCTCATCCAAAAAAAGAGGATTTTTACCAATTCTAATCAGTTCACTACTTTCGGGGATTTTTGGTAAAATATTGAACAATGCTTAAAAATAAACATCAATTAACCAAAGTAATTTTAATGCATCCGAATGCATATCAAAAATTAATAAATAGCGAAAAAAGAAAATGATTTAATTAACATAAAATTTTTACCTATTTTAAATGATAATAAGACTAGTGACTTTTAATAAATGGATCAAAATACGTCAAGAATTGTGTTACTATCAAAATAAAAAAAATAAAATAAAACAATGGATATAAGAACTAGGCAGAAAACACCACTCTCAGTACCCCAAAGCATTGGAACACAAACGCAAGACGAGTCAATTTGGTTAGAGGAAAAGCACAACAATTCTATTCCCCCAATAAAATTAATGATTCCTCAGAAAAGAAACTCTTCATCGACAATGAGTTACCTGATTTACCTATTGACAGTGATGATGATTTGAAGTCGGAAAAATCTTTCAACTCAAAAAAATTTTAACGTAAAGTAAAGGATACTTCATTTTTTAAACACTCACAAAACAAAAACCTGCATTAGATAAAGTGAAGCTTACTGATAAACAGGGAAAACTAAGAGTAAAACTTAAGAGGTATAAAAGTGAATCAAACCCATTTCAAGACTTGAAATACGCAAGCGGACGGGAAAAGTTGACTAGGTCTGTTAGAACCAGAAAACCCGTGCAAATATGAAATAACAAAATTAATTGGTTTTACTATAAATAATAAACTAAAATAACAATAAAAAAAAAAAAAAAAAAAAACTACAATTTTTCGTAATTTAACAAACATTGTTTTTGGGAAGTAGGAATTGCAGACTTATATCTTGTAGTGGGGCATGACTTAGATCATGATGGAATAACCATATGTTATTTATGGCTTTAGATGAAGATCGGCCCAATGAGTTAAGGCTGCAGGTGTTCATTTACAAACATTGTTAATATTCCGATGTTATCTTGAACGAACCGGTAGTGTCTCTCCTGTGCCGTGAATAGCAAAAAATTTAATCCGACAAAATCTTAAGCCCCGTAGGGCATCCGCGGCGTAAACTTAGTTCAAAGTGTTCCCAGATAAAGACGGAAAGTACCTGCGGGTATATAGGGTGAGTGAGAGCATAAAATTTGTGTGCCTATAGGGATTGAGAGAGGTTATGTCTGTAGGGGTCGTCGAAAATCACGCGGGAGCCCCGGGATCCGCCGAAGCGACTCAGGGGCCTCAACCAGGTCCACAGCCTAAGCGGTTTGCGGAGCAGCCGTGACTGGACAGTCAAAATTTAGGAGCGCTTCGCCTGCAATACCGGCGCTCGTACCAGAGCTCCAGCGCGTCCATCGAAGAGTCACCCAGAGTCAAGCGCCGTACATCGAAATTCCACCCGGAGTCAATCGACGCCTATCTAAATTTAAACCAGAGCTACAGCGCCGTCCATCGAAACTTCCACCCGGAGTCAGTCGACGCCTATCAATATTTTTATCAAGAGTCCCATCGCCGTCCCTTGCCAACACACGCAGAGAGCGCACAACGACGCCTCTTGTTTTCTGGTGTGACGGAGACTCTCAGTCGGCTAATTCATCCACGGAGGATAGCCTGGTCAGCGGGCCAACTGCCCTGAAGTAGACCGAAAACGAAGATCCAGAAAATAGAGGATTAGAGAACAGCCAGGAGGAAAAATGTCGTAGGATCGGAGGAGAAGTCGCCAAGGATGTCCTATCATAAAAAATAAACACTAATCTATGCTAAGTATAAGTGTAGGGCAGATTTAAAGCCCGGAATGGGTCAGTGACAGCCTTAGAAAAGTATGATTTGTCGATTTCTCCAAATGTTTCCAGATTCCACCACGGGAGATCGATCTTTCGTCGTTGGAAATCCTCAAGCACAGTGAGTTACAAATTTGAGTGAACGTTGATAACATTAAATTCGAAAAAAAGCCAAGAAAAGAGAAAATTTAAATGAAAAGATTATGTTGGCTGAAAAAGAAGAAATAATTTAAAAAATTCCCAAAAGAAAAAGAAAAATCAAAACAAAAGTCTGTATAAATGAAAATCTCAGTATTTTTAACTAATCATAATTAGATGTACCGAATATTCTATACTATATTTTTATGAATAAGCCTTATTGAATTACCTTAAATTTACAAATCTTAAACCTATATGAACATATTAGGCTAACTAGTGATAAATTTACCTGCTACTAGAAAGGATTTAAGGAATTAAGAATGTGGGATTGAAATATTGAAAATAAGAATTTTGTTGAGGAAGGCTGAAAAAGTAGGAATGTGGAATTGAAATATTGAAAAATAAGCATTTTGTTGAGGAAGGCTAAAAGAGTAGGAATGCGGAATTGAAACAAAAAAAAATTTTTTTTGAGGGATGCTGAAAGATTAGCAGTAAAGAACTGGAATATTATGAAATAAGAACTTTAATATAGAATGTTATAGAATAGAAACAAGAAATAGGAACTGAAAACTAGAATATAAGAAATTTGATAGGAATACAAAAGAAAGGGAAGGGAATATACTGTGAACTGAAAACGTGGAAAGAAAATGAAAATAATATAAGTATAATAATTGCGGAATTTTGTTGTCATTATTTAAGGATGAGATCAGAGGAGTAGGACATTAGCCGAACCCATGCCGCGTTCCAATGACCGTAGAGAAAGGGAGCGCCCGGATCCGTAGGATCGGAAGAGGTGCTCTTCGGAAGGGAGGGTACCGAATCCACACAACACCTGTGGATGTCAATCCATTCACTTGTTTTTATCTTTCCTGATTTTCTTTCTATCATTCTTTTCTTTCCTGTACTTGTCCTCATTTTTCTCGCTTCCCTGTTCTTTCTTTACTTCTCTCTCTTTTCAAATGGTTATCTCTATCGGTTCTAGTAAAGTTTGTCGCAGCACGCTAAAAATTTCTGGAAGTATTGTTTGATAATCGATTGCAGCGGAGTGGGTGTGATTCGAGTGGGCAAGACCACCACCCCCAAAGCCGACGAGCCTGAGCCGGAAAGAAATATAGCGTGCCCCGCTAGCTCGAATCCCCTGTTAGACAACACTTCGCAGCTCCGTTGCACGTTACAGGTATGATTATTAAATAAAATACTAAAAGTGGCGCCCAACGTGGGGCCCATTGAGTAGGTTCAAATATTCAGTGGGACTCAGAAACTTTTTAAAAGTTTTTTTTCTTTGTTCTCTTAGAATTCTTTGTTTATCTTTCTTTCTTTCTATCATTCTTTCTTTCTTTCTATCATTCTTTCCTTCTTTCTTGCTGTTATCTAAAACAGATCCTAAAGCACCGACCATTAGAAACTGTCGGAAAACAGCCAGAGTGAACGCACTGTTCCCGGCTGACCGCAGTCTAAGGTTTGTGGCAAAATCTTTCCGATAAGATCAAGCGAGGACTAGCAAATTCTAGCAGTGGAATGCAGGAAGAGTTCGACGATAGTCGGCCACCTGACCCTGTGTGGAGTGCTGCTTCGTTCGGTTATCCTAACTTCTGGACCTGATCGGAGTCCGATGCAACTGTTTGGAAAAATGGAGGCTTAACTTTCGAGTAGTCCTTTAGCCACGGCTGCAGAGGAACGATTCGGTTTAGGAACACTAGGGAAGTGTTAGTGCGTATCGTCGATAGCCGGAACACAGATAAATTTATAGTTAGTTGTCTGTCCGCATCGACCTGGTCCGTACCAGCGCGTCCTCACAAGTGGGATGTTTTGACTGGCGAAGAAGTCTGAAGGATTCAGATTGACCCAGGAAGAACAGTGCACTTGGAAACTATAGCTTAATCCAAGGAATGGTTGACAAATGAATATTACTCTACGGTTTGGAGGAACGAAAGGCATTGGGTTCAGGTTAAGTTAATATAGAGTTCAGAGATAGTTCTAGTAATTTTGATTTAGGTTTTTTGATAAGAGAGCTAGGTGATATTGTTGGTGAGTTTGAAAAGTTAAAATTATAAACGTCAAAGTATTATCGATAGCTTAGGAGGGAGAATTTAGTTTGGGTTGTGAGTTGGTCAAAGAAGTGAGCCAAAATGGGGTTGGATCGATCGCCCGAAAGGAATCTGATCAGGCAGAAGGTAGCGTTAGCAGTACGTGCTTGCTGTGTAATGAGGTAATACAATACCATAGTGAGGTTTACTTAACTAGCTGTGGACATGAGTTCCACATCTCTTGTATGACCAACCATAGGAAAACTAGTGATTCTTGCCCAGAGTGTAAGGCCAGATGTGGACCCAGTAAAGGCGCTGTCCCTAAGGGAGTGGCTAAAAACACGCGTTCTAAGACTAAGGAAAGTGGCCGAGAAGTAGAGGAAAGCAGTTCGTCTAGAAACACAGACCTAGCGGCAATGGAGTGTAGATTGTTGACGTCCTTGACGAAGAAGCTTTCAGACATAATCCAAGGGTCCGTGACGGAGTCGGTACAACTACTAATGCCCAGTCTCTCAGCTGCTACGACAGTAGCCAGCCGTTCTCCCACTCCCACAGTGGAACCGACACAGAATGAAAGGCCGGGAGCAGAGCCTAGTCGTGGCTTCGGGCAAATTTTACCGGATGGTAGCAATTCAGTATCACAACAAAGTGGATCTGTAGAGCTATCTCAGAGGCCCGATAAGGTGGTGCACATATTGAATGGAAGATCAAGTTCTCGAGTACAGGGGTGTCCGTCGATAATTTTATATACCGAGTGGAAGCGTTGACGCATCAGACACTGGAGGGTAACTTCCCGGTGCTATGCAGAAATGCAAGTGTCCTCTTTGAGGGCAAAGCGAATGAGTTCTACTGGCGGCATCATAAGTCCGTCGGGGTAGTGCGCTGGAATAGGCTGTGCGATGCTTTGCGAGAACAATTCCGCACAGAAAAAAAGATGATGTAGACATCGAAGAGTTAATAAGAAATCGCAAGCAGAAGGCCCATGAAAATTTTGACACGTTTTATGATGCCATATCGAATTTAACCGACCAATTAGAACTCCAGTGGCCTACTCGTAAGCTCGTGAGAGTATTAAAAACAAACTTACTGCCAGACATAAGGCATGAGTTGCTTAACGTGGAGGTAGCAACCGTACAGAAGCTCAGGGAAGTATGCAGAAGGAGAGAAGCCTTCCTAGAAGAGGTCAAGGATGCGCCAGGGTATGGGAAAGGTGTTCCGTTTCGTCGGAAAGTATCGGAAGTGCAGATCAACCCTGAGTCGCTGGAAGATCGAGAGCCCAAATTTGAGGTGGAAATCGATGCCTTATGTCTGATATGCTGGAACTGCCGAAAGACAGGTCATAGGTATCAGGACTGCGTCTCGGAGCGTAGAGTTTTTTGTTACGGCTGTGGAGCCTCGAATACCTACAAGCCCAGCTGTGGTGTTCAAAAAACGCGAAAGCCGGCACACCGAGGTCGCAATTCAAACCGAGGACTTCGAGTGTGCTACGCCACCAGGGCACAAACACCGAATAAGTTCGGAAATGATGACGGTAACGTCTCAAAATAACCCGGATGGTCAAACAGACAACACCAATTCGTTGGAAGGTTGTCAACAATACTCAGACGAACCAAGAACAGGATGTGACGATGAGAAGACGATAGGTATTTCTAAAACCCGTGGGAAAACGAGAATGAACATTTTCTGGCAGAAGGTGAAGAGATGTCGATTAGGTTTGAAGCATTTGAGTTCGCTTTCAGCAAGAAATAGAGATCCTAGGCCGTTTTCGCAAGTACAGCTACTCGGTCGTACTGTCTACGGATTGTTAGACTCAGGAGCGTCCATTAGTTGTGCGGGCGGGGAGTTTGCGAAAGAATTAGTGTGTGGAGACCTGGCAATTAAACGCATCAAAGAAAAAGCTAACACAGCCGATGGTAAAAGCACAGACAATAGAGGGTATAATGGAAGTAGAAATCGAATACGGCAATGAGAGGAGGTCTCTGGAGATATATATTATCCCGTCGCTTAAGAACGATCTATATCTCGGAATCGACTTTTGGAATGGTAGATTGCAGGTTTCGGAAATAGAGTCGGCATTGGACCAGGAAGGTGTCGAACAGCATGTATTGAGCCAGGTGCAAAGAAATCGGTTGTCCAAGGTTATCGATTGCTTTCCTTCGTTCACATTGAATGTATTGGGAAAAACTAATCTGATAACCCATGTCATTAATACGGGCAACGCCAAGCCGGTCAAACAGCGACACTTCCCTGTTTCACCAGCAGTGGAAAAGGCCATGTATTCTGAGGTCGATCGGATGTTGCAATTGGGAGTCATCGAAGAGTCAGAGAGTCCTTGGTCTTCCCCAATCATAATGGTCACAAAACCAGGCAAAGTCCGAATGTGCCTAGACTGTCGTAAGGTTAACAGCGTTACTGAAAAGGACGCTTACCCTCTGCCTCAAATAGGAGGGATTTTAAGTCGTCTACCCAAAGCAGAGTTTATATCCAGCTTAGACTTAAAGAACGCCTACTAGCAAGTGCCTTTGGAGGAGAAGTCTCGAGAGAAAACCGCCTTTACCGTCCCGGGACGTCCGCTTTACCAGTACAGAGTGATGCCGTTCGGCTTATGTAACGCCACTAGTACAATGTCGCGTCTGATGGACAAGGTCGTTCCTGCGCATTTGCGTAATGAGGTTTTCATATATTTAGATGATCTACTCGTGGTGTCTTCGAGTTTTGAGAACCACCTTGAGGTACTCCTAGAGATAGCGAAACATCTGAAGCAGGCTGGGCTGACGATCAACATTGGAAAAAGTCATTTCTGCATGCGACGGGTACGCTATCTAGGGCACATAGTAGGTGATGGAGGAATCAGAACAGATCCAGACAAAATCAAAGCGATCATCGATTTCCCTGAACCGAAGAATCTAAGAGGTCTAAGAAGTTTTATGGGTCTATGCAATTGGTACAGAAAGTTCGTCCCAAATTTCGCTTCGCTCTCGTCACCACTGACCGATGTTATGTCGACGAAGCGGAAGTTCGCGCTGTCTGAAGGAGCAGTGGAAGCCTTTAAGAACCTGAAGCGTCATCTTTGTGAAGCTCCGGTCCTAGAAGCCCCGACTTTTTTTTCGACCTTTTTCATCCACTGCGATGCCCGTAAGACTGGAGTAGGTGGAGTGTTAGTGCAGTTGTCAGACGAGGGTAATGAATGCCCAATTGCTTTTGTGTCAAAAAAGTTAAATAAAGCTCAACGAAACTACACGGTGACGGAGCAAGACTGCTTAGCTGCCATTGTGTGTTTGAAGAATTTTCGAGCCTACGTAGAGGGACATGACTTTACAATCATAACCGACCACGCGTCGTTAAAATGGCTAATGTCTAACAATGACTTAAGTTCTAGACTAGCTCGATGGTCTTTATCGTTGCAGAGATACCGTTTCAAGATTGAGCATCGTAAAGGATCTCAGAATGTTGTACCTGACGTTTTGTCGAGATTAAACGAGGAGACAGTAGCAGCTTTGGAGTTGTCTGAGGGTTCACTGGTGGATCTTAAATCCGCCCAATTCAAATCCCAAGATTACCTAGAGTTGTTTGAACGCGTCAGGGCAAACCAGGAGAAATTTCCGGATTTACGGGCGGAGGAAGGGTTCGTATACCGTCGAGCTGAACATTTGTCCAAGGAACGGATGCATGTCGAGTGTTCTTGGAAATTGTGGATTCCCAAATCCATGATTCCCGACGTGTTGGTTCGCTCTCACGATAATCCGCTCACTTCGCATGGGGATTCACAAAACGATTGAACGGATAAGAAGGTATTATTACTGGCCAGGTTTGGTAACCGATGTAAAAGCATATATTAACGCTTGTGAAGTGTGTAAGGCCACTAAGGCGCCCAATTACGTGTTGAGACCCGCAATGGCAAGGCAGCTGAAACCCTTCTAGTTTTCCAACGATTATTTGTCGACTTTCTGGGACCATATCCCTGGTCACGTGGTGGTAACATCGGGATCTTCATCGTCTTAGATCATTTTTCGAAATACGTGTTCTTGAAGGCCGTGAAGAAGATAAATGCTGACGTGGTAGTCAAATACTTAGCTGAGGAGCTATTTATGTCTTTTGGGGTGCCCGAGACTATTGTGTCTGACAACGGTTCCCAATTCCGTTCGGAAGCTTTCCGCAAGTTGTTGGAGAGATTCGAGGTGACACACACACTAACCGCCGTTCACGCTCCTCAAGCGAACGCCTCAGAGCGTGTCAATCGGTCGGTGATTGCAGGGATCCGAGCTTATTTGCGTTCTGATCAAAAGGATTGAGATGAGTGCCTCAGCCAAATAGCCTGCGCTTTAAGATCCTCGATCCATTCTAGTATAGGAACGACCCCATACTATATGGCATTCGGCCAAAACATGATCACAGCTGGGTCAACATATGGATTACTCAGGAAACTGGGTTTAATGGAGGACCGGTCTGTTGCCTTTAGTCGGGCGGATTCATTTGACGTAGTGCGCAAGGATGCTGGCCTCTGTATGCAGAAAATGCACGAAGGGAACGAACGACGATACAATGTAAGATCAAAGGACGTGCGGTTTTCAGAAGGACAGGTAGTATTCCGAAGGAATTTCAAGCAGAGTTGCTTTTAGACGGGATTCAGCTCCAAATTTGGACCAGCCTTTATAAAGTCTAGAGTTCGGAAGAAGATAGGAAGTTCATATTATGCTCTGGAGGATTTACAGGGACGATACTTAGGGAATTATCATGCTAAGGACATACGTCAGTGAAGATCGCTTCATGCGGTATCAGTCTAGGGTATGTGTAATCCCCTAGTCTGATTTTGTGGGGGAGCGTTGTAGTGGGGCATGAGGCGGTGTTAGAAAAGGTTCAAAATTTTAAAAGACAACGGGCAGCATCAGGGATGCTTAGATGAAGATCGGCCCAGTGCAGGGAACATCGAGGAGAGGTAAGGCTGCAGGCTTGCTTCACTTATAATCGATAGAGGAAAAGGTATGTAGCTACGCGGGTGAGGTCATGTCAAACGTCACAAGTGAAGGACTGGACATTTCCTTTTCCGATGTTATCTTGAACAAACCGGTAGTGTCTCTCCTGTGCCGTGAATAGCAAAAAATTTAATCCGACAAAATCTTAAGCCCCGTAGGGCATCCGCGGCGTAAACTTAGTTCAAAGTGTTCCCAGATAAAGACGGAAAGTACCTGCGGGTATATAGGGTGAGTGAGAGAATAAAATTTGTGTGCCTATAGGGATTGAGAGAGGTTATGTCTGTAGGGGTCGTCGAAAATCACGCGGGAGCCCCGGGATCCGCCGAAGCGACTCAGGGGCCTCAACCAGGTCCACAGCCTAAGCGGTTTGCGGAGCAGCCGTGACTGGACAGTCAAAATTTAGGAGCGCTTCGCCTGCAATACCGGCGCTCGTACCAGAGCTCCAGCGCGTCCATCGAAGAGTCACCCAGAGTCAAGCGCCGTACATCGAAATTCCACCCGGAGTCAATCGACGCCTATCTAAATTTAAACCAGAGCTACAGCGCCGTCCATCGAAACTTCCACCCGGAGTCAGTCGACGCCTATCAATATTTTTATCAAGAGTCCCATCGCCGTCCCTTGCCAACACACGCAGAGAGCGCACAACGACGCCTCTTGTTTTCTGGTGTGACGGAGACTCTCAGTCGGAAAAAGCTAATTCATCCACGGAGGATAGCCTGGTCAGCGGGCCAACTGCCCTGAAGTAGACCGAAAACGAAGATCCAGAAAATAGAGGATTAGAGAACAGCCAGGAGGAAAAATGTCGTAGGATCGGAGGAGAAGTCGCCAAGGATGTCCTATCATAAAAATAAACACTAATCTATGCTAAGTATAAGTGTAGGGCAGATTTAAAGCCCGGAATGGGTCAGTGACAGCCTTAGAAAAGTATGATTTGTCGATTTCTCCAAATGTTTCCAGATTCCACCACGGGAGATCGATCTTTCGTCGTTGGAAATCCTCAAGCACAGTGAGTTACAAATTTGAGTGAACGTTGATAACATTAAATTCGAAAAAAGCCAAGAAAAGAGAAAATTTAAATGAAAAGATTATGTTGGCTGAAAAAGAAGAAATAATTTAAAAATTCCCAAAAGAAAAAAAGAAAAATCAAAACAAAAGTCTGTATAAATGAAAATCTCAGTATTTTTAACTAATCATAATTAGATGTACCGAATATTCTATACTATATTTTTTATGTATAAGCCTTATTGAATTCAATAATAATTATTAATTAATAATAATTAATTAATTAATAATATATTAATAATTAATAAGAAGAATTAATTAAGAATTAATAATAAGGTAATTACCTTAAATTTACAAATCTTAAACCTATATGAACATATTAGGCTAACTAGTGATAAATTTACCTGCTACTAGAAAGGATTTAAGGAATTAAGAATGTGGGATTGAAATATTGAAAATAAGAATTTTGTTGAGGAAGGCTGAAAAAGTAGGAATGTGGAATTGAAATATTGAAAAATAAGCATTTTGTTGAGGAAGGCTGAAAGAGTAGGAATGCGGAATTGAAAAAAAAAAAAATTTTGTTGAGGGATGCTGAAAGATTAGCAGTAAAAAACTGGAATATTATGAAATAAGAACTTTAATATTGAATTTTATGGAATAGAAAATAGAAATAGGAATTGAAAACTTTGCTAGGAACTTTGCTGAAATTTGCTAGGAATACAAAAGAAAGGGAAGGGAATATACTGTGAACTGAAAACGTGGAAAGAAAAATGAAAATAATATAAGTATAATAATTGCGGAATTTTGTTGTCGTTATTTAAGGATGAGATCAGAGGAGTAGGACATTAGCCGAACCCATGCCGCGTTCCGATGACCGTAGAGAAAGGGGAGCGCCCGGATCCGTAGGATCGGAAGAGGTGCTCTTCGGAAGGGAGGGTACCGAATCCACACAACACCTGTGGATGTCAATCCATTCACTTGTTTTTATCGTTCCTGATTTTCTTTCTATCATTCTTTTCTTTCCTGTACTTGTCCTCTTTTTTTCTCGCTTCCCTGTTCTTTCTTTACTTCTCTTTTTTCAAATGGTTATCTCTATCGGTTCTAGTAAAGTTTGTCGCAGCACGCTAAAATTTCTGGAAGTATTGTTTGATAATCGATTGCAGCGGAGTGGGTGTGATTCGAGTGGGCAAGACCACCACCCCCAAAGCCGACGAGCCTGAGCCGGAAAGAAATATAGCGTGCCCCGCTAGCTCGAATCCCCTGTTAGACAACACTTCGCAGCTCCGTTGCACGTTACAATCTAAGTAAATGTATGAAAAGCATGCCTAAAAATACCTCCATTGTATCTGAAGAATCAACAGAGTTCGTAATTAGCTTAGTTAATGGAGAAACATTTAGATATGAAAAGGAGTCAATAGAATCTGAACCAGAGCTCGCAAATAACAGTTGACCGTTTCTTGCAGTCACCAAAAACTGTTTTTGCGCACCACTTGCGCAAAAAGTCAGACAAGAACCGTTCACCAGTGTCTCTTGAACGAACGGTCTGTGCTCAACCAAAACCAATTTCGTGTTTCCTTGTTGCTCTGCTCATTCGCTGACCGTTTTGCAACGAGCGAAGAAAATAAAAAGTCTTTTGCATTTGTATGAGTGTATATGCGAATGATCAGTCTACTTGTAAACCACACTTGCACACTCACACTTTTTAATAAAAAAGCACTGAAGTCAAAAGACCGTTTACGATGAGTCTTTCGTTTTTTCGCTCTTCTGCTGACCCTCAATGAGCGAGCGTTCAGTTGGATCGCTCTCTCTAAGTTGTTGTGGAGTGAGCATAAAAGAACCTCGCAACTGAGAACAGTTAACCGAAAACCAAAACAAAGAGCAACGAAAAGTTCTGTTCAGAGCGAGAGCACACCTGCATCGTCTTTTTCGGTTGTGTTAGAGAGCAGACCGCAAAACGAAAAACGGTTGATTGTTATTTGCGAGCTATGATCTGAACAGTTTGAAAATGGATTGATTTTTGTTTACACTGACATTATCAAACCTAGATGTGTTGGAAACAAAAAGCCTCGATGTCTTCGAGTATTGCATTATAATAGGAAAGAGCAACTTATGCAATTCAAAAATATTGAATATTACCCCTAGAAATATGGTCAGCAAAAAGAAATTGCAATCTTAATTACCGATTCACAAGGATATAAAGTACCATTCGAATCTTCCGCAATTCCAATTTTTGTCACTCTCCACTTTTAGAAAACGAAAAGAAATGCTATAAATAATGCTGTAAAGAAGGAAATTTATTTAAATCAGTGTGCAGGAGGTCTGATTCATATAGGAATTCTATATGTTACCCCTAGAGTTATCCAGCAAGGTCGAGGAATTGGAAATTATTTTAGTGGTCTTTTTTAATTAAATTAAACCACTATTCCTTTCGGGGATAAACGCTATTGAAAATCAAGCTTCTGAGACTGGAAAGGCTGTAATAAATGAGTTTGAGTCGAAAACCTCTAAGAAACATAATCCAAGAACAAAGCAAAATTGCATTGCAAAATCTATCAAATAAAGCTATTAATAAATTTACACGTTTCCAAAATGGTGAAGGTAAAAAAGAATAAAAAAGAAGACCAAGGAAAAAAAACGATCTCATTTATCATCTAAACGCAAACATACGCAGTAGAGACCTAAAAAAAAAAAAAACAAAAGAAATTAACTATAAGAGACATTTTTACTAAATCAAAATGACCACTCATATCGAATGTATGAAAAGCGAATTGGATCTGTTTGAGCCACATCCCACACAATGTTCCATTCTAAGAAATGAAGAAGTTTCATACAACCCTATAGCTTCATTGGACAGTGCCTCTTCAATTGAATTCGTTTGCTTAGGAAATGGTGTAACATATCGAGACCTGTCAAATGTTTACTTAAGACTTGTTGTACAATTAAGAAAAAATGATAATGGGAACATTGAAGGATCCAATGTTGGCGTAGTGAATAATATTCTGCATTCAATGTTCAGAAGTTCTTCTGTATATTTAAATAATATATTGGTGTCTCAGAGTGATAATAACTATCACTAAAGATCGTATTTGCAAACTATTTTTTAAATATGGTAGTGACGCCAGTGACAGTCACTTAGCAACCCAAGGTTATTATCCTAACTATGGTAAATTATTATCTGGTAGATATATAAACACCGATGGAAATATTATGCTCAAAAAAAATATTTTTCAAAACAGTAATAAAGTTGAACTCTTCGGAAAAGTTCATGGAGATATATTTAATCAACCAAAACTGCTAATAAATAATGTTGATTTGAGGATTACTTTTAACATTGGAAAAACAGCATTTTACTTAATGGAATCTGAAACTGAATCTAATCTTAAGATATTGGAAGCACAACTTTTCATGAACCACATAACTATTAATCCAAGCATTTTATTGGCTCATCATCATGTTTTACAAACTAAAAATGTCATTTATCCATTTAGCAAAGTCAAGTAAAATTATTTACAATTTATCCAGGAAATAATACATTATCAATTAACAACGCAGTTATTGGACAGCTTCCTAATTTTTTAGCTTTTTGCATGGTCAAAAAAATCATATTCGGACATCGAGACTTGAATCCCTTCAATTTTGATCATTTTAAACTTCAACGTTTTAATCTATTGGTTAATGGGGTTCAAGTACCATCACAGGCACTTGAGTTTGATTTTCTCGAACTCGGAAAACGCTCAAAGCTCTAGAGGATACAATATGCTTTTCACATCAAGTGGAATAAAACATTATGATCGAGGCTTACAAATAACAAAAGAAATGTTTGATAAAAATAGTTTTATACTAGCATTTGACTTAACTGCAGACCATCCAAATTAAACGGTATGCTCAAATTTAATTTCCCAAGGAGCCATCCGAATTGAGGACGTTTTTCTGAACCTCTTACAGAAGCAGTAACTTGTTTGGTATACTGTGAATATGACTCAATGATTGATATTGATAAACATCGTAATATAAGAGTTCTATTGTAAAATAAATACATTACAAATCGATCATTTGCTTTCCAAGCATTCCAAAACAAGCAAAAATTTTTAAAGGAGTTTATCCCTCTGATAAGCTTCCTAAAGTAATTTCGAAGTATCCTGCTTTAATAATAGCAAACACAGATTCTTCAAAAGAGCCAGGAACTCATAGGGTTGCTTTTTTTTACGTTGAAAACAAAAATTCAGCCGAATTTTTTCATTCATATGGTCAATATCCTAAGAAGATAGAATTAAAAAATTATTAAGGAAAAATTCAATAAAGCTTACATTTAATAAACAGCCTCTGCAAGGATATTTTTCAAGTACCTGCGGTCATTACTGTATCCTATATGCTATTTTTAAGAGCAACAAGAAAACATTAAATTGTTTTGTTAAAAAAATTAGAAAAAATGATTTTAATTTTAATGATAAGTTTATAATAAAAATGTATAAGAAAATTTGTTTAAAATAAAAAACTCAATGTTGTTTTAGAGTAAATCGTATTTATAAATTTTTTAAGCTGGGATTCAATCTCTTATTTAAATTATAATATTTTATCATTAAATCTACTGCTTGAGCTTTCTTTGCCGGTAATGTATGACACAGGCACTTGTCAGGTCCATCGGTAGCATCGTCAACGCTCCAGGGGCACAGCTTGTAGTGAAATCCAAACCTGGAGTACTGCAGCTGCTTTTCCTCCAGATCCTCCAAAATAACCAGAGTTTTCCAGAGTTAGTCGATGTTCTCGAAGATCATCTCTTCGAATTGCATTAGAAAAAGTTGTATCTGCTTGGCGTACATGTTTCAACTGGCTTCTTGAATCGAATACTGATGTTTGTAAAAAGTGCCTGGGTCCTTATATTCATGCCGTGGTTCTTTTTAACCTTATGTTTTTTCTTTACATATATATTGTCAATAAGAAGTGCATCTAGCCTCCTCTTTTTACATATGTACGTATATATATATATATTCACATATACTTAAACCCTGGTGATCCCTTTTTATTCTATAATAGTTGTCTCTTCTTCTCTTACATAGCCATATAGGATGTGCTGTATTGAATTATATATTTATTCTTTACATATAAATTGGAAATGGACAGTGCTATATCTTGTAACGAACCGTTACATTCGTATAGATATTCATACTGATAGCACTAAGTTACTTTGCATACATATTCGTACTAATAGCACTAAGTTACGTTGTCATATATAATCCAACAACACAAACACTATACACCAGACATTTACAGTCCCACGCGCCGATCGATTTCTGCAGAATCGACACACGCGCCATAATTTTCACAGAGTTACCCAACTCCAGTTCCCCCGAGTTACACAACTCCACGCAGGTCATTCCTCGGTACGACCGAGCCAATGACCACAGCCTAGACTCAGCTCATTTCTCGGTGCATCCGAGGCAATGACCGTGTCGGTGGCACGCGCCGACACCCACCCAGCACCCAGACTTGCGGACTCAGCACTCGATATCGGGCTTAAATAGCCCGAGCCCTCGATCAATCAGGGCAGTCCATCGCCTATCCTCAACTAAAACGGCAGTCCATCGCC
Organism: Drosophila bifasciata; assembly: GCA_009664405.1. Lineage (NCBI taxonomy): Eukaryota > Metazoa > Arthropoda > Insecta > Diptera > Drosophilidae > Drosophila > Drosophila bifasciata. The sequence continues at coordinate 26,792,370 of CM019044.1, forward strand.
TATTCTAAGTCGCGTCACCTCCGCGAGAACACTGTACACGAAACCACTACACGACACAAGAAAATACACAGAACACAAATAAAAAGCCAGTTAAATAATATCAAAAACCAAAACTCACGAAGTGTCATCATTTCTTCGCCGAGCGCGAACACAAAAAGTCAGGTGACACAACAAGCCATATTACCGCATACACCAAAATTCAGGTGTCAGCGTTTTTCCTTTCATCGCCAAGTGCGATCACCCAAAGCACCTACACGGTAACAAGACTCCACGCCCGCTCCACTTTCGGTCTCACGGCCAAGCCCTACCCTAAAGTTCCAGCAATACTACAAAATTTCTTGTAGAGAACCCTGGACAGACTGAGCTTACCTCAGTCTGAAATAGGTATCCATTACAAGTGGCGCCCGAGCAGGGACTTTCGGAAACTTTAAGGAGATTTCAAAGCCAACTTTCTGGCAACTTTAAAAAAAATCAGAGAAAACCTTAACACGGGGCTACGTGGCTTAAAGACCCACGGCCACCGAGAAAGAATAGTAGAGCTAACCACAGAACATAAGTCCGGAAAAAAAAAAAAATCAAATTCGCGCACCCACCCGAATCCAGTCGCGAGTGCCACCGGAAAAATATACGCAGTGACCAAGTGCAAAAACAGTGAAAAGTGCCCAAAACAACGCCGAAGAAAACTCAGTTCAATCACCATGGAAGCCTACGAAGACGACGCGAGCATTGATTTCCACACCAGCGAGCCAGTCGCCAATCCAGGCGTCAGCATCGGCTGGATCTACAAGCGCCGCCGAGATGAGCTGGAGGCCTTCGCCAAGGAATTCGAATTTGACACCGAAGGAACTGTTGAAGAGTTGCGCAAGAACTTTGCCATACTAGTCGCCGGACCACTCCCGCCGGGTGCCTGGACTCGCTTGGCAGAACTCGAGAGACAATATGCAAGACCAGCAGGACGCTCCAAGTCCCCGCTGCCCACTAATCCAGGACCATCAGGCACCGGAAGATGGAACCCCAAAGCAAGCTTGCAAGTCCCCGCAGCCCCAGAGACCGCGCCGCGACCACCAGTGGTCACAGCCGCCGATCTTCCAAGGCCACCCACTATGGATACCTCCCGTGCGCCCACACAGCGAATCATACCGTCGATTGACGCACCCATAATCGGGCCCGACTATAACCACGTCGCACGCACAGCAGAACGCATCCGCGGATGGGGCATCCAGTTCAACGGAGAAGATGACCCACTATCGTTTCTGGAACTACTCGAGGAACGCGCCCGCGCCTACGGAGTGGACACCAACCAGCTGCCTCGGAGCATGGCAGAACTACTTACGGACCGAGCCAGTCGCTGGCACCGTACCAGCCAACTACAGGGTAGTTCCTGGGCATATTTCCGCCAGGAATTTCTGACGTATTTTCTGCCGCCAAGGTATTTCGAACAATTGGAGGACCAGATCCGAGGCCGCAAAGCAAGCGGTGGGAGAACCATTCAAAGACTATCTCATCGAGATACGCCTACTCATGCACCATGCCGAGTACGACCTAGTTAAGGAACTCTATAGGATCTACGACAACGCTTTTGCCAGGACTCCAACTATACGTGCGACGAGACGAACTGGAAAGTTTGTCAAAGCTAACCCGATTAGCGGCAGAGTACGAGCTTATTCACGAGAGGAAACACGCAACGACTCCCGCACCCATGCGAATCCCATCACGAGACACCAGGCCGGCAAGACAACCAGACCGCAGAAAAGGTGAGTCCTACCGTACCCCCTTTCGGAGACCCCATTGGGATTCAGCCGACACACCGCGCAGACAGTCATCGAATCAAAATAATGCAACGAACCACGACGTCGCCCATCGAATGATCACCACTCCCATTGCCAACCCACGCGCAGCCTGTCGCCGATGTGGTCAAGTTGGACACGCCGCCTACGACTGCACCAATGCTTCGATCCTATTCTGCTGGGAATGTGGAAAGCGCGGCACTCGAACCGTCGACTGCTGCCGCCGAGCCACGTCGGGAAACGACACGCGTCCTCAACTGACCCGGGATCAGCCGAGAATGACGCCTCCCCAGACCCGCGACTAAGCAACCCACTACACGTGAACGACGGCCGAATAGTGGCGACAGTGACAATGGGAGGACAAACAACGGAGGCCACCATCGACACCGGGGCATCCCTAAGTTTCATCAGCGACAACCTGGTCCGACAACTAAACAACAACTCCAACCTGTAAGATGCATGCGTCCGCATACGCCTGGCTGACGGCTCAGTCAGAGAGATCACACAAGTTCTACTGGCGCACATCAAGCTGGATCAACGAGAGGCCCAAATCCCACTCCTGGTCCTCCCTAACATGCTGGAGCAAGTTATAGTCGGCATGGACTTCCTATGTGCCATCGAAACGACGATCCAATGCGGCACCGCGCTGCTAAAGCTACAAGATCGCCACCTCACGCCAACGCCACCGTCAGTTCAATCCAACCACTTACAAGTCACCGAACCCAGCACCAAGAAATCTAGATCAACAGCGAACACATTTCCCCGACCTACCACAAAGAATACGGCCCCCAATATCACAACGAAGAATACGACACCGAAACCAACCACAGCGAACACACGTCCCCGACCTACCCCAAAGAAGACGGCACCCAATAATGCAACGAAGAATACGACACCGAAACCAACCACAGCGAAAGCGAAGAACCGGCCCACAACGGAAAACACGAATCGAAGCAAGCACCGGTAAACTGCAACCAAGCAAACGGGAAAACGAATCCCACGGCCACTACGGAGCACCCGCGTCCTAAGCCAAACCCAGGGATCACACATCCCAAACACACCACGAGGATATCACACACGAGCCAAGAATCAACACACTTGAACCAGGCGCTCGACACAGGAAGCCCAGGATCAAAACAAACTATGGGGCACACGCATCCCGAACCTACCACAAGGATCTCACCCACGAGACAAACCCAAACGAACTGGAACCCGCTCGACACAGGAAGCCCAGGTCCAAGTTCAGCCACCGCGCACCCATGCACCCTACCCTCAACGGAGAAGGTGAACCCACGGACACCCTCAAAGAGGACAACCAGCCCCGAACAACGACAACGGCAGCAACAGTGCAACAACCAAACCACGAGGGAAACAGCCACGCAAATCCCTTACTGGTCGGGTCCAATCATCGAACTAATATCCACAGAACCTCTACACTCGGAACCGGAATATAACCCGATGACCCCCGAAACACCGACCGCAGCCCTGTCGTACCCACGGCCGACGCCACACCGATTTTCGCCAACCCACTGGAGTACCTTCCGCGTACTGACGTGCCCACTAGCGCCATGCACCACGCCATGCCTAGCACCACGTCCGAAATCTTCGTCGCCCAAACAAGTCGTTGCTGCGAAAACAGAGTCGTCACTGAGACCTGCCTGGCCATACGTAGATCTGGAGACATTACCCCCCAGATATACCGCCAGCCCCACGAAGCTACGCCACTCTCGGCCAATGCTACCCCGATCGTCGCCCACATAAGCGACTACCCACGTAGGATCGAACACCCCAGCGCGTTCGACACAACCATCCTCCCAGAAGACCGAAGCCAACCAAAGGACCCCGACACCCCCGATCTCACCGAACCCGACCCAGAACTGATCTCCGATCCCTGGCCGCCGGACATAGCGCCACAGATCCAAGAATTTCTGGACACAGAACTTCCAAAGTTCAATAATCTCCACGGGACCTCCAACATCGCCGAGCACACCATCGTCATGAGGGATAATCGACCCATCAAACAGAGGTACTATCCAAAGAACCCAGCCATGATGAGGATTATCGACGAGCAAGTCGACCAATTGATCCAAGAAGGTCTCATCGAACCCTCACGAAGCCCACACAGCGCCCCCATCGTACTCGTACTTAAAAAGAACGGCAAATGGCGCATGTGCGTGGACTACCGCCAACTCAACGCTCACTCTATTCCTGACGCATACCCACTGCCCAGAATTAACTACATCTTGGAGCGCCTACAGAACGCACGCTTCATAACCACCCTCGATCTGAAAAACGGATACTGGCAAATACCCATGGCCAACGGAAGTAGAGAAGCCACCGCCTTCACGGTCCCCGGCAGAGGTCTCTATCAATGGAAAGTGATGCCCTTCGGATTACATTCTGCACCAGCAACATTCCAACGGGCCCTTGATACCGTGATCGGAGCCGACATGGAACCCTACGCATTCGCATATTTAGACGACATTGTCGTCGTCGGACGAACTTCAAGGACCACCTACACAACCTGGCAATAGTCCTCTCGCCTTCGAAAAGCGAACCTGCGGATAAACGCGGAAAAGTGCACATTTTTCCAAAACCGGATCAAATATCTTGGTCACGTCATCAGCGAAGAAGGTATCCACACAGATCCCGACAAGATTGCTGCAGTCAAAGAACTCAAGCCACCCACGAACCTAAAAGAACTACGTCAGTGCATCGGAATGGCATCCTGGTACCGAAGATTCGTGCCACACTTTGCTACAGTAGTCAACCAATGTCTCAGCTACTCAAGAAAGGACAAACATGGACATGGACTGCAGATCAACAAGCGGCCTTCGACCAACTAAAGGAACTACTCACGACCGCTCCTGTACTTGCTTGCCCCGATTTCATCGTCAAGTTTTCACTACAAACCGATGCGAGTAACCTCGGTATAGGCGCCGTACTCACGCAGGAGATCGAAGGAAAGGAACGCGTCATCGCCTATGTCAGCCGACGCTTGAACCAGGCCGAAGGAAACTACTCCGCTACAGACAAAGGAATGCCTCGCCGTCATTTTGGGCAATCCGAAAACTACGCTGCTACCTAGAAGGATACCGATTCGACGTTATAACCGACCATCTCGCGCTGAAATGGCTGAATACTCTTGAAAGCCCCTACGGAAGAATAGCGAGATGGGCACTCGAACTCAACCGTATCAATACGACGTCCACTACAGAGCAGGGAAACAAAACGTGGTAGCAGATGCCCTGTCCCGACAACCCTTGGAGACGCTAGCAAGAATCAAAGAGGACGCAACATCTTGCCCCTGGCTTACACGACGGATTCAGCAAACCAAAGAGGAACCCGATAAATACCCCGACTACGTTTTCGAGAATGGAGAACTCTACAGACATCTGGGCCATGGAGCCGACGACCACGACTACGTGTCATGGAAACTCTGTGTCCCAAAAGACCGACGCCAAAGAGTACTCAAGGAATGCCATGATCAGCCAACGGCAGGCCACCTCGGCATTCGGAAAACCATAACACGGATAACACAACGATACTATTGGCCCGGTCTATATCGCGATGTGCGGAAATACGTACGCAGCTGTCTGAGCTGCCAAAAGTTCAAGGCACTGCAACGCAAGCCCGTGGGTAAGATGCTTACCCGCAGGGCAGAGGAACCATTCGCCACACTATGCGCCGACTTCGTAGGGCCACTTCCCCGATCAAAACGAGGGAACACCATGCTTCTGGTATTCTTCGACACCTTCACAAAATGGGTCGAACTAGTGCCCCTTAAGAAGGCTACCACCGCCACTCTAGAGCTAGCTTTTCGGGAACGCATTCTAAGTCTTTTCGGCGTACCAAAACGATTGGTGACAATGGAACACAGTTCACCAGCCGCTCATTCCGCCTGTTTATGCAAACAGCCGGCGTTGATCTACAACACACCGCACCGTATTGCCCCCAGGAAAACCCTACAGAACGGGCCAATCGGACAGTGAAGACCATGATTGCACAATTCGTGGAGGACCATCAAAACACCTGGGACGAACTCATACCTGAGATATCACTAGCAATTAACTCCAATGTCTCGGAAACAACTGGATTCAGCCCCGCCTTCTTGCTACACGGGAGAGAACCTCGCTTACCTGGAGCATTATACGACGAATTTACACCAGGGACAGAAAGCCCTCCAGACACAGCCCACACTAAGGCAACCCGACTCAAAAAGTATTTGCGATAGTGCGGAACAACATTCAGCGGGCGAGTCAAGAACAATCCCGTCACTACAATCTCCGCCGACGAAAATGGCGCCCCACGGTGGGTCAACTAGTATTGATCAGGCAACACCACCTTTCCAACGCAGCCGACGGCTTCGCTGCGAAATTGGCCCCAAAATATGATGGGCCATTCAAAGTCAAAGGTTTCGCGTCAACAAATATCGTCAAGTTGCAACACCCCGGAAGTCGGAAACTGAAAGTCGCAAATATCAACGACCTGAAAGAGTACCACGACACGTTGGACAGCGACCCTGCTGAGGAAGCAAACGACACCAGCGATCACAACGACCCCTGACGACGGAAAACCACCAATAGAAACGCCAAAACACGTTGGCCAGAAACTTTGCCCCCCAGGAGTAACCAAAGCGGCCAATTGCAGCCCCACCCGGAAGAAAGGGGGGTGTAACGAACCGTTACATTCGTATAGATATTCATACTGATAGCACTAAGTTACTTTGCATACATATTCGTACTAATAGCACTAAGTTACGTTGTCATATATAATCCAACAACACAAACACTATACACCAGACATTTACAGTCCCACGCGCCGATCGATTTCTGCAGAATCGACACACGCGCCATAATTTTCACAGAGTTACCCAACTCCAGTTCCCCCCGAGTTACACAACTCCACGCAGGTCATTCCTCGGTACGACCGAGCCAATGACCACAGCCTAGACTCAGCTCATTTCTCGGTGCATCCGAGGCAATGACCGTGTCGGTGGCACGCGCCGACACCCACCCAGCACCCAGACTTGCGGACTCAGCACTCGATATCGGGCTTAAATAGCCCGAGCCCTCGATCAATCAGGGCAGTCCATCGCCTATCCTCAACTAAAACGGCAGTCCATCGCCTATTCTAAGTCGCGTCACCTCCGCGAGAACACTGTACACGAAACCACTACACGACACAAGAAAATACACAGAACACAAATAAAAGCCAGTTAAATAATATCAAAAACCAAAACTCACGAAGTGTCATCATTTCTTCGCCGAGCGCGAACACAAAAAGTCAGGTGACACAACAAGCCATATTACCGCATACACCAAAATTCAGGTGTCAGCGTTTTCCTTTCATCGCCAAGTGCGATCACCCAAAAGCACCTACACGGTAACAAGACTCCACGCCCGCTCCACTTTCGGTCTCACGGCCAAGCCCTACCCTAAAGTTCCAGCAATACTACAAAATTTCTTGTAGAGAACCCTGGACAGACTGAGCTTACCTCAGTCTGAAATAGGTATCCATTACAATCTAGTCATCTCTTTTCCTTTATATATAAGATGGGAAATTCCATGTTCCTTCAACATCTTAAAGGGTGTTTTTGATAAAAATTTGGATACATAACTTTTATGTTGAAATATCCACAGCTGCTCGTTGTCCTTATCAGTTAAATAAAGGACTATTTTATTTCCAAATGATGTTTTTTTGAGTTTACACCCAATGATCTTGTACTCAAATCCTATACATAAATCCTCAACCTTGGTGTATCCAACCACCGGCTTTGCATCGTTAAGTATTTCTAGGAAAGTCTATGTATATTTTGTTAAACTTTTATTCTTTTATATAGAATAAACTATTTAACTATTTAACTATCTAACTATTTAACTATTTAAAATAGACACTGTTTTATACTAAATTATTGAATCAAGATTACATGATCTTTTATACTCTCATTAGTTCAATTTTATACATAAGAGACCCATGCTGATTGGTAGTTGAGTGATAATAAGTAAATGGTTTGAGTGTTGTAAAAGCCAGATGTCTTAAATCTGATTGGTTGTTGGGTGATAATTGAAACAATCTTTCTATTCTATATGTATACGATTAGTATTTGATTTTATATCTACATACATATATACATTTTCTGTCTTTATATATAGGTAACATGACAACATTATATAAACAGAATGAAATGCATACATTCTTTTGAACATACATACATATGTATGCTCATCACATGAAACCCTATATAATAACTTCGATTTCTTAAGATAATTTAGTTCATTTTCAATTCGAAATATGTGTACTTCATTGTGAGTTGTGCTATGCTAAAACATCGTTTGGGTCTCGCAATGCCCTGAAAAACACACACCTTAAAAATTCACAACTTTAGTTACCCAAAATCAAAAGCATCATTTTATCGCTGTTACTTGTATCCTGGACCTAAGATGTTTTGGCTAAAATTTGACTTCAATATGCATATTTTATTGAAGCATAACAAAAATTAAAGCAAATAAATGAAAAATTACAAAAATATAAAAAATAATTTAACCAGTATATGTAAATCTTTATACCTATATTAATAGCATGTGAAATTCAACCAATAAATACATTCAATACCAGGTACCTACCTGAAATGCATTTATTCTTTTGTGTAATCCTCGCTGGGAACAACCTGTTTCAACGAATCATATGATTCTCTGGGGGATGTAACATGTAATAGTAGGAAGTGAAATTCACCCAATCAGAAGTAAAGGAAACATTGAGAACAAATTTTTTAAATGTAGTATTCTTTTTATTATACTTATTTATTATATTACGAGTATGTATGTATATAATATTATGATTAGAAAAAATATCGAATATTCTTATTATACATTATTTAAATCCAGCCTCAGTTCTTTCCAACGCCGCTATTAACTCAGCGTCATCTTCATCCCGAAGTAGATCCCGGAGTCGATCCCTTTCGCTGTAGTCTTGATCATCGACCAAATCGAAAATTTTATCATCATCCGGGAAAACGTATGGTGCTTCACTATCGGAGTATTCAACCCACAAGCATATTCCCAGAAAATGGATGACGTTGGAACCATTTGGTCATCATCATCACTAACATTCCATTGAATGGGATGAACGGGATCCCAAATCCTCTCTAGATAATTTTGGGTGCGAATCCCAAATATAAGGGAAAGGTCCCCAGAGTCTGGCTGAGAGTCTAGATTTATGATCTCTAGGTCATCCATGTTTTGTCAGAGTTTAGTACTTACTGTAATAGCTTATAGCTATGAGTAGCTATTATATAGGCACTCAACTATAGGATAGTGTTAGAAAAACAAAACAAAGAAGAAGAAATTTAAGCATAATAGTAAAAAGATCACGGTCTACGAGATCCTTTTACAGGAAATGCTTGGAAAAAAACAACCTCTAAACTATCACATCAAATATATTTGAAGGATATGAAAAACCTGTTTGACAGTGGCTGCAAAGAGCTCGTCAGGGTGAATTAAAACCATCAGCTGAAGACGACAATGAGAAAAGAATGTTTTTTACGATAACTATTCAGGAGAAATTGATCGATTTTGGACGATTCTCTAATTATTTAATATATAGCAATATATTAGAAAAATGCTATTCAATTCTGAAGACTAGTATGATATATTTATTATCGGCTGAATTAAGCAGAGAAGGGGTTTTGGTTGTGCATGGCAGGCTCTACTACGCTGTCATACTGCTGCAAAAGAGCTCGTCAGCCAATCATTCTTCCAAGGGGACACACTCTAACCGATCTGTTAATACATCATTATCATAAAAGATATAAACATCAGAATGATGACCACATAGTGAACGAAATACGCCGAAAATTCTGGATAACCGGTCTGCGAAATGCTGTCAAACGTGATAAGTCCTTATGTCAATACTGCAAGAATCAGAATGTAAAACCAATCCTGACGCTTATGGGACAGCTGTCTTTAGATCGAGCCACACCTTATAAGCAACCATTCACCTTTACAGGACTGGACTATTTTGGGCCAGTAATGGTCAATTGGCAAACGCCATGAAAAACGGTGGGTGGCATTATTCACGTGCTTGACAATTAGAGCTATTCATCTGGAGCTCACCGAAGACCTGTCGACCGACGCATGCATCATGTCCATACAAAACTTTGTTAACAGAAGAGGCATACCAAATTCTATAAGATGAGACATGGGTACAAAATTTGTTGGCGTGGAAAATCAATTAAGAATGGTAAAGGATCTACTGGATTCAGAACAAATTAAAGCGAAGCTATCAATCGAAGGGATTCAATGGAAATTTAATTGCCCCGCTAATCTAAGCTCAGGAGGATGCTGGGAACGGATAGTACAATCTGTGAAGCGAGTTCTGGCAGTTACATGAAAAGAGCCGGCACCTAGAATCGAAACATTGAGGAGTTTAATTATGGAGGCAGAGAAAATCGTAGAACTTTAACCCATGTTTAACCCCAACCACTTCTTATTGGGTGAATTTGACACAACGACCTAATAACAACGAACAAGACAAGTGATTCTGTTAATGATACTCTGCTGATTCAGAAACTATCTTTATTAGGTTTTCCTACAAATCTCGTAAACAGGATATCGTTGTATCTGTCGAGCCGCACACAGAGGGTTGTGTTCTCTAAGGTTTTGTCAAATGTCGTGAATGTAACCTCAGGTGTTCCTCATGGAAATCATTTGGGTCCGCTGCTCGAGGCTTTTATAGCTGCTTGCAAACTGACATATTGTATTTGTGGTAAAAGTGGTTGAGTGTAACATAGAGAAGGAATCATTTCCAACCCTATAAATTATATATATTCTTGATTAGCATCAATAGCCGAGTCAAAATAGCAATGTCAATGTCTGCTCCCATTGCTCGGAGGCTATAAGAGATAAAAGAAACCACATTTTTGTCCAGATTGATAAGATATCTCACTCCTAGAAAAGTGTTTCAAAATTTCGCCCCGGCCACTTCCGCCCCTACAAAGGGCACACATCTATGGCGTCCACAATTTTGAAGATAGCAGAAAACTAAAAATGCAGAATCATACAGAAAGCGCCTATCTAGCAAATCCTTTAATTTAAATCGGATCGGATAAGAAGTATAGCCGCACTGGAGAAAACCATTTCGAGAAACATCGTTCCCTCTCGCTCGCACTCACACACAAACGTGTCGACTTTGCAAATTCGTACAGATAAACGCCTGGATCTTAGAGACTATAAGAGTTAGTGCAACCAAACTTTCTGTGCAGACTCCTGTGATACCACTTCAGTACAAGTGTATTTCAAAATTTCGCCACGCCCCCTTCTGCCCCCTAAAAGACGAAAGTACACAATTTTACAAATAGAAAAAAACGAAATATTCAGTATCGTAAAGAATGATCATATCCACCAGATTGCCGAATCTGGTTCGTATCAGATCATTATTGTAGCCACAATGATGAAATTAATTTTCAGCAGCTAGCCGCCAACCCTCTGACGGGCAGTGTTGTTGTGAGAAGTGATGTAGATGACAGGTGTAGGAAAAAATGCTTAAAAATAAATATTTTATTCCACATAAATCACATTTGTACTGAGTGAATACGGGTATAAAAGTAGAGTCGCGTTAACAGCGACTTCATACGTTCTTTCTCGTTCCTTTTCCGTTTGGTACTCGCACACTCCCCTTTAACACCTTCATGTGGTATTCGCCTAACCTACTTTTTTTTAAACCATTTTTAGTGCAATTTAAGGTTTGGTAACTCAATATTCTTGAATATATTCTGCAATTGCTAGCCACTTTTTCCATTCTTTTTTTCCAGCCCCACAAGAGACAAGTACACACACATGTACTTTCTTGGTCACAAGAACGGCTCCGCAGCTGATTTACATAATTACATACATACACATATATTGACACTATCCAAGTGCAATCAATACTCGACTTAGTCCAATAGTAAACTATTTCGAATTTTTTTTCGTGCCAATTGTTAAACGAATGGAAGAGAAAAAGGCCTCAAACGTTGCTGGACAACAATTTTATTACCGACTCGGCATTATTCCCAAAACTATCGGTATCGCAGCGAAACGGTCACGCATGGCAATATAATATAATATAGACTACCAGCTCATCACACACGATAAGACAAGAAATAAATTCAAGCAACCGAATTGTCAAACAATTCCAATTCCTACTTTTCGTCCGGATCAATTTAGCCAACAAGTTTCCTGACCACGAGTAGCAGTTGTTTTCTTGATTCCAAACTTTGTTTTCTTATATCCTATGGGCTATATTATCCGGTAGTCCAGTAGAATTTACCTGGAAGCGCAGATAATCGCCACACCATAGGCAAAACTTTTCGTGGTTCGCCAAGGACAAATCCTGAGCCTGGGCAGTTGTCGAGGCGAACTATAAGGCTTGCTCCGCAGTGATGCTTGACAAGGCCCAGGGTCAAGAAGATATCCAAAAATGTACGGCGAGTGCTATGGGGTATTTGAGCAGTGCCCCGCTAACTGCAAAGCCTAGCTGGCCAAAACTGAAATCCATCCCTTTGCCGCTTAAACCTTCTGCTGGCTGTCGACTGCCCCTGTGACATTGAAGTTTTCGCAGGAGATTACGTTCGCTGGCCTACTCTCCGGTTTTATTCACTCCGATCTACATCAATAATTCTAGGTTGTCTTCAGTAGAAAAGTATACCATCTCACCGCTAAGATAAGTGGCGGTCTTAAGTTCTTAGTCGAAACGTTCCCGCTTAACAATGAGGGTTTCGAGTCGGTATGATTGGCTCTCCATAACAGTAGCTATTATATAGGCACTCAACTATAGGATAGTGTTAGAAAAACAAAACAAAATAGAAATTTAAGCATAAAAGTAAAAAAGATCACGGTCAACGAGATCCTTTTACAGGGAAATGCTTGGAAAATAAACTACCTCTAAACTATCACATCAAATATACTTCAAGGATATGAAAAAACCTCTTTGACAGTGGTTTCGAATCGCAGCATGGAACCCGTACAATAAACAGGTACATTATAAACAAGAGGGAAGGGAAAGAGCATGAGTGAGAGGGAGGATCGAAGGGTAGAACTCGTTTAGAGAGGGAGAATGTAGGATTGATTTTGATTTGTCAGAATTTACAGGTAAAAAAATCAATATTTATTTTACAGAATTTCCAGAGGAGAAAAGAACTTAGTTGCCGATTTTCGCCGATAGGGGGCGCCACCAAGTAGTAATGATAATGATAATGATAGAGTTCATCTTATACTTTTATGCATTGATTGCACGTCCTATATACAAATAGAGTTATAACTCTACTCTTAAAGGATATGATCATGGTAAATATCAGAAACTGAAACCATTTATTTTCCCAACTCAATGGAATAAATTTTTTTTTTGTTTTAACATGATTAGAGACTTTATCTATTCTAAACTTAATATTGATAATTCCTCTGGTCTGGTAGTTACTAAATTTAATTTTAAAGTCAAACGTAACATTGCCTCCTTCAAAATTCTGGTTCCAGATAAACATGTCAATAGTATGCTCGACCCCTCCTTCTGGCCGGAGCATACAATTTGTCATATGTTTACCAATCGCTCCCATAACCCTGTACTCCGCCTCAACTTCCGTCCGCCCAACACCATCCCCGGCCGCATTACCTTTATCGTCAAAAACTAAATACTCCCTGGCTCTAAAGATAACATATCAGAATGTTCGGGGCTTGTGTAGCAAACTGAACAAGTTGTATACTGACAGTGCTTCTTTCGAGTCGGATGTGATCGCTTTTTCTGAAACCTGTCTGAACCCCTCAATTTATAATTCTGAGATTCTTGTTGACAAATTTAATGTATATAGGTTGGATCGTCCAACTCGTGGTGGCGGTGTCCTGGTGGCCGTTCGCTCGGACATAGCGTCTCAACTTTTTTCGTCGAAGCGGAAAACAACATTGAAATAATTGTAGTTAAACTTCGCATGACCTCTTTTTAACCTTTTTATATCCTGCTCATATATTCCTCCGTCCTCCGATTTTTCTACCTAAATGCTTCACGTCTCACATCTTCAATCTGTTTCGTCCCAACTTAATGACTCCGATCGTCTTATTGTCCTAGGGGATTTCAACCTACCAAATATTTCCTGGTCTCCTTCTGCTGACTCTAACCTGATGTTCCCTTCTGTTCAGCATGATTTTGTAGATTCTTTGTCCGACACATCGTTGGGTCAGGTAAATGCTAAACGCAATAATATGGACAGGCTTTTAGACCTCGTTTTTTACTACCGACACTTCAAGTACCAAGGTCTGCAGAGGATCTCCTCTATCTTTCCCTGAGGACCCTTACCATCCCACACTTAATATTTTTGTTCAACTGCCTTCCTCCGGCCCCACCAAATCACTCTTTAAGCCCTCTACTACCCTCTGTTTCAGGAAGGCTGATTTTATCAGTTTGAATATTGCTCTTTCTCAGATTGACTGGTCATTCCTTGACGACTTTCTGGAAATTGAACCTGCTACTGAAGCATTCTATACAACTACTTTCTCCATCTTCAAGTCATTAGTACCTATAGTTTCTCCTTCCAGAAATCTAACTGGCCCTCTTTGGTTTTCTCCTCGGTTAATAAACCTACGGAATATAAAATCTCGTCTGTACAAGAAGTTTAAACGGTCTGGGTCGCAATCGGATTTTTCTAAGTATTCCATTGCAAAATCAAAAATTTTCTATACTCAATACATCATGCTACAATAACTACTTGGCCAAATGCAAGCTCAACTTTAGACGCGATCCTAAGCAATTTTTTAGATTTGTCAATTCCAAACGTAGCTTCTCCCTGCTTCCTTCTTCTTTTTCCTTAATAGCTCCAATTGTATCTATCCCCCCTTCATCGATTATGATGGACTATTAGCTAGTTTAAAATCATGTAAATCTTCGTTTACTACTTCGTTTCTTTGTTTTCTGTTTCTCAGCACGGATTTGTGAAACGTCGCTCAATCTCTTCTAATCTCCTTGAGTTCTCAACTTTTTGTAACTGCGGGTTTTTCCAATCAGTGCCAAACTGATGTAATTTATACCGACTTTAGTAAAGCTTTTGACTCAGTTAATCATAATCTCCTCATCCACAAACTATCACTCCTCGGGTTTCCGAATAAACTGCTTTTCTGGATTAATGCCTACCTAAGCAACTGTTCTCAGCGTGTCTGTTTTAATAACTGTCTGTCGAACCCCGTTCATGTGTCGTCTGGTGTTCCTCAAGGAAGCCATCTTGGTCCCCTTTTGTTTAATTTATTTATTAATGATCTTCCTCAAGTTCTAACTCACTCTCGAGTCATAATGTATGCTGATGATGTGAAGTTATGTTTTTCCTATTGTGATCCCGTATCCCCATTATTCCTCCAAACCGACTTGGACGCCCTCAACAATTGGTGCTTGACAAACACTCTCCCTCTTAACAATTCTAAATGTAACGTCATGACATTTTATCGCAGCAAGCCTTACCTTTTTGACTATACAATCCGTAACATTTCCTTACAACGCCTGTTCAAAGTTACTGACTTGGGCGTTATCTTTGTACCTAATCTGTGTTATAACATCCATATATCTGTTATTTCGAACAAAGCCAGGGGAGTCATTGGTTTCATTAAGAGATGGTCTAAGGAATTTACTGACCCTTACACAACTAAACTTCTTTATGTTTCTCTTGTCCGGCCAATTTTAGAATATGGTTCCTGCGTCTGGTCTCCTCATTACAAAAATATAAGGATATGCTCGAGTCCGTTCAAAAAAATTCTAATTTTTGCACTCCGTGGACTTAATTGGGATCCTTCTAGACATCTTCCTTCTTATGAGAGTAGGCTGCGTCTCATCGATATCCATTCTCTTGAAAGTAGACGGATTTGTCATGGAGTTCTCTTTCTCCACAAACTACTCTCCGGCGAGGTCGACTCCACTGCCCTCAGATGCCTTATCAGTATTGCTGTTCCGTCCCGCCCGTCTAGGCATTACTTTCCTCCCCATCTACAACTCTGTCTTACTAACTATGCTGACCATGAATCTTTCCGTAGCCTTTGCCGTAATTATAATACATATTTTCATCTGTTTTCCTATGACACTAGTACCACTATGCTCAAATCCCTGTTAATGAATAATCTAATTTAATTTATTCTTAATTGTATACGCTATCGGTTATTCTCTGACCACAACTTGGCTGTGAGTTGGACCATAGCGGCTGCTTGTGCCAATAAACCAGTCCCATCGGGTCAGGGTAATAGCCATAGTCAATATTTCTTATATTCATATAATCTTTGTCCTTTCACTAGTTTAACTGCTCATAGTTGAACCTTATACAATAAACAATAAAAAAATGATCATGGTAAATATCAGAAACTGAAACCATTTTATTTTCCAACTCAATGTAATAACATTTTTTATTTTAACATGATCATGGTGAATATCAGAAACTGAAAGCATTTATTTACCAACTCAATGTTATAAAATATTTTTATGTTAACATGATGATGGTAAATATCAGAAACTGAAACCATTTATTTGAAACCCACATGTTGCTGAGAACAGGGTTGTTGAACAAATTTTCATGTTTCACATCCTTCTGCAGCATGTTGCGAATTTGTAATTTTACTTGCAACACGTAAAAGTGCCTTTATCATTACTACTTGGTGGCGCCCCCTATCGGTAAATATCGACAACTAAGTTATTTTCTCCTCTGGAAATTCTGTAAAATAAATATCGATTTTTTATCCGTAAATTCTGACACATCAAAATCAATCCTTACATTCGCCCTCTCTCTAAACGAGTTCTACCCTTCGATCCTCCCTCTCACTCATGCTCTTTCCCTTCCCTCTTGTTTATAATGTACCTGTTTATTGTACGGGTTCCATGCTGCGATTCGAAACCACTGTCAAAGACAGATTTTTTTCATATCCTTGAAGTATATTTGATGTGATAGTTTAGAGGTAGTTTTTTTTCCAAGCATTTCCCTGTAAAAGGATCTCGTTGACCGTGATCTTTTTTACTTTTATGCTTAAATTTCTTTTTTTGTTTTGTTTTTCTAACACTATCCTATAGTTGAGTGCCTATATAATAGCTACTGTTATGGAGAGCCAATCATACCGACTCGAAACCCTCATTGTTAAGCGGGAACGTTTCGACTAAGAACTTAAGACCGCCACTTATCTTAGCGGTGAGATGGTATACTTTTCTACTGAAGACAACCTAGAATTATTGATGTAGATCGGAGTGAATAAAAACCGGAGAGTAGGCCAGCGAACGTAATCTCCTGCGAAAACTTCAATGTCACAGGGGGCAGTCGACAGCCAGCAGAAGGTTTAAGCGGCAAAGGGATGGATTTCAGTTTTGGCCAGCTAGGCTTTGCAGTTAGCGGGGCACTGCTCAAATACCCCATAGCACTCGCCGTACATTTTTTGGATATCTTCTTGACCCTGGGCCTTGTCAAGCATCACTGCGGAGCAAGCCTTATAGTTCGCCTCGACAACTGCCCAGGCTCAGGATTTGTCCTTGGCGAACCACGAAAAGTTTTGCCTATGGTGTGGCGATTATCTGCGCTTCCAGGTAAATTCTACTGGCCTACCGGATAATATAGCCCATAGGATATAAGAAAACAAAGTTTGGAATCAAGAAAAACAACTGCTACTCGTGGTCAGGAAACTTGTTGGCTAAATTGATCCGGACGAAAAGGAGGAATTGGAATTGTTTGACAATTCGGTTGCTTGAATTTATTTCTTGTCTTATCGTGTGTGATGAGCTGGTAGTCTATATTATATTATATTGTCATGCGTGACCGTTTCGCTGCGATACCGATAGTTTTGGGAATAATGCCGAGTCGGTAATAAAATTGTTGTCCAGCAACGTTTGAGGCCTTTTTCTCTTCCATTCGTTTAACAATTGGCACGAAAAAATTCGAAATAGTTTACTATTGGACTAAGTCAGTATTGATTGCACTTGGATAGTGTCAATATATGTGTATGTATGTAATTATGTAAATCAGCTGCGGAGCCGTTCTTGTGACCAAGAAAGTACATGTGTGTGTACTTGTCTCTTGTGGGGCTGGAAAAAGAATGGAAAAAGTGGCTAGCAATTGCAGAATATATTCAAGAATATTGAGTTACCAAACCTTAAATTGCACTAAAAATGGTTTAAAAAAGTAGGTTAGGCGAATACCACATGAAGGTGTTAAAGGGGGTGTGCGAGTACCAAACGGAAAAGGAACGAGAAAGAACGTATGAAGTCGCTGTTAACGCGACTCTACTTTTTATACCCGTATTCACTCAGTACAAATGTGATTTATGTGGAATAAAATATTTATTTTTTAAGCATTTTTTCCTACACCTGTCATCACTTCACTACATCACTTCTCACAACAACACTGCCCGTCAGAGGGTTGGCGGCTAGCTGCTGAAAATTAATTTCATCATTGTGGCTACAATAATGATCTGATACGAACCAGATTCGGCAATCTGGTGGATATGATCATTCTTTACGATACTGAATATTTCGTTTTTTCTATTTGTAAAATTGTGTACTTTCGTCTTTTAGGGGCAGAAGGGGGCGTGGCGAATTTTGAAATACACTTGTACTGAAGTGGTATTTGCACAGAAAGTCTGGTTGCTCTAACTCTTATAGTCTCTAAGATCCAGGCGTTTATCTGTACGAATTTGCAAAAGTCGACACGTTTTGTGTGTGAGAGCGAGCGAGAGGGAACGATGTTTCTCGAAATGGTTTTCTCCAGTGCGGCTATACTTCTTATCCGATCCGATTTAAATTAAAGGATCTGCTAAATAGGCGCTTTCTGTATGATTCTGCATGTTTAGTTTTCTGCTATCTTCAAAATTGTGGACGCCATAGATGTGTGCCCTTTGTAGGGGCGGAAGTGGCCGGGGCGAAATTTTGAAACACTTTTCTAGAAGTGAGATATCTTATCAGTCTGGACAAAACATGTGGTTTCTCTATCTCTTATAGCCTCCGAGCAATGGGAGCAGACATTGACATTGCTATTTTGACTCGGCTATTGATGCTAATCAAGAATATATATACTTTATAGGGTTGGAAATGATTCCTTCTCTATGTTACACTCAACCACTTTTACCACAAATACAATACGTCAGTTTGCAGGCAGCTATAAAAGCCTCGAGCAGCGGACCCAAATGATTTCCATGAGGAACACCTGAGGTTACATTCACGACATTTGACAAAACCTTAGAGAACACAACCCTCTGTGTGCGGCTCGACAGATACAACGATATCCTGTTTACGAGATTTGTAGGAAAACCTAATAAAGATAGTTTCTGAATCAGCAGAGTATCATTAACAGAATCACTTGTCTTGTTCGTTGTCATTAGGTCGTTGTATCAAATTCACCCAATAAGAAGTGGTTGGGGTTAAGCATGGGTTAAAGTTCTACGATTTTCTCTGCCTCCATAATTAAACTCCTCAATGTTTCGATTCTAGGTGCCGGCTCTTGTCATGTAACTGCCAGAACTCGCTTCACAGATTGTACTATACGTTCCCAGCATCCTCCTGAGCTTAGATTAGCGGGGCCATTAAATTTCCATTGAATCCCTTCGATTGATAGCTTCGCTTTAATTTGTTCTGAATCCAGTAGATCCTTTACCATTCTTAATTGATTGTCCACGACAACAAAGTTTGTACCCATGTCTGATCTTATAGAATTTGGTATGCCTCTTCTGTTAACAAAGTTTTGTATGGACATGATGCATGCGTCGGTCGACAGGTCTTCGGTGAGCTCCAGATGAATGGCTCTAATTGTCAAGCACGTGAATAATGCCACCCACCGTTTTTCATGGCGTTTGCCAATTGTGACCATTACTGGCCCAAAATAGTCCAGTCCTGTAAAGGTGAATGGTTGCTTATAAGGTGTGGCTCGATCTAAAGACAGCTGTCCCATAAGCGTCAGGATTGGTTTTACATTCTGATTCTTGCAGTATTGACATAAGGACTTATCACGTTTGACAGCATTTCGCAGACCGGTTATCCAGAATTTTCGGCGTATTTCGTTCACTATGTGGTCATCATTCTGATGTTTATATCTTTTATGATAATGATGTATTAACAGATCGGTTAGAGTGTGTCCCCTTGGAAGAATGATTGGCTGACGAGCTCTTTGCAGCAGTATGACAGCGTAGTAGAGCCTGCCATGCAAAACAACCAAAAACCTTCTCTGCTTAATTCAGGCGATAATAAATATATCATACTAGTCTTCAGAATTGAATGGCATTTTTCTAATATATTGCTATATATTAAATAATTAGAGAATCGTCCAAAATCGATCAATTTCTCCTGAATCGTTATCGTAAAAAACATTCTTTTCTCATTGTCGTCTTCAGCTGATGGGTTTAATTCACCCTGACCTGGCCATAAATGTTAATCCTCTTTTAAAAACGTAGGTTTTGTCTTGTGTGTGGCTTTTATTCCATATTTTTGTGCATTTTTGTAGCCTTGTCTGCTGATGTGAAATGTGTTGGTACCCAGCGCCAGTCGTTTTCATTTGTTGTTTCTAGTATCTCGCTTATTCGATGGGCTACACACTGTTTATACTGCCTTTGGTCAGAGCGGATCTACGCAATAACGGTTCGTGAATCGGACCATAAAACGGATCTGGATATAGTAGCTTCGTGGCTCTGCAGTATCGAGTTTCTTAGTCGAACGCCGAGAACAGCAGCTTGTAATTCTATTCTTGGAACTGATAGTAATTTCGCATCTAGTTTTACCAGCCACAAAAGCTATTTCGATAATATTTTCAAAACGAATGCGCCAATAGGCCACGGAAGAAAACGCTTGCTCGCTAGCATCGACGAATAATTTTTCCCAATACATTCCCAAAATCTTGTCGACTGCCATGCTGTTCAGCTGGTTCTCTATAGTTCTTATGAACAATACTTTAAGCGGCGCTTAATTAATGGACCTGAGTCTCGTTTATAAAGTCAAAGATATGTAGATTTAGAGCACTACATCTGAGAGGTTCTCCAGGATTTGTATTGTCTTCTCCCTCATTTAGTTAACGTTGGACTTCTGCTGAGTTAGAAATGAAACCTCTCAAATCAAAGTTGGCAATTTTATGCACCATCTTTACCTCCTTGTTTACTTCATATGCCTCCTCTTCAGTGGTAAAACTTGCCACTTAGTCATCCACATAGTGCTTCACCCTTATTGCTTTGATCACGTCCTCTGTGGTCACTGGAGCATTCAGCGTATTCAGATTTTTAACATATTGAGCGCAACATGGGAAAAAAAAGGTAGCTCCGAAGATCATTACTTACATTTTGTAAACTTCGATCTCTCGGTTTGAACGCTTCAAAGAAATCTTAATGAATCCTGATCACATTTCCTGATTCGAACCTGCAAAAACATTTCCTTGATGTCCGCACATACTGCCACCTCACCTTGTTGAAGCTGGAACAAAATCTGAATTAACCGTGGGTTTTCGTCTGGACCTTTTAAAAATGTAGAACTCAGGGAAATTCCATCCATCAATACGGCGGCGTCAAAAACAAGTCACATTTTTTTTTTGGCTTATTTATATTATAAACGCCAAAATGCGGAGGATACCAGGTGCTTGGTGTAGTTTGAATTGATTCTGGCCGCGAAAGTTTTACGTCGTATCCCTTTTTGATAAAGCTGTTAATACCTTTTTCGTATTCGGGCTGTAGACCAGTCCTATTTATTTTGATTTCTATTGCTCGGAGACTTTTGAGAGCCATTTGATAACAGTCGGATAGTTTTACGTCATCTTCCGACCACAGAAGTGCTGTTTCATAAGCACCGTCAACTTTCTTAGATTCTTTAGTAAGTATTTTACGAGCTCTGATTACATCATTTGATTCCAGCGGTTTCCCTGAGACTTTCACGCCAAAACTTTCTATCGTAAAGTATTCTTCCATAAGGTTGTGAAGATCATCATCTTTGTTTGGCGTACCCAAGGTTATAAGTGTTATTGACTTCATCGGAGGATCCTTTATTTGAGTCGATCGATAAACCAACCAGCCAAGTAGAGACTTTGCCGCAACGAGATTATTATCTAGGAATATACTCTTAACTAATTCTGATAAATGCCAATTATCTATTCCTATCAATATATGGAGTCTAACGCTAGTATATTAGCCTTTATTATATCAGAATGCAACGACTGCAATGGCAACTCCAAGCTAGGCACTGTATTTCCAGTTAGTTTCATCCAATGTTTTCTATTATCAGCATTGCGTACCTTAAGATCGCATTTTATCAAAGAGATTAATTTTGCATGATTACCAATCCAATTAATAATAATTCATCTTGAGCCTCCTCAACTCCCAAGTTTTTTGCTAACTTTCTATCAATGAGTGTCGCCGAAGATCCTTCATCAAAATACTCGGACTATTGATCCGTTCGGGCCAAGAAATTCAATTGGCAGGACTTTGAAGAGCAATTTCGATGTGTTGTCTGTCACCGTATTTATGTTTGCAGAGTTAATGGGCTCAGAATATTCCGGATACGTAGCAATTGTGTCTGAATTATCGACTGCAATTGCATTTATAGAACTGGGTCTTCTATCTTGGTGCAACATACCATGACTATGAAACGATTTAAAGTCCCGTATTTTACATTCGCGTTTGGCTCTGCAAATATTTAGACTGTGACCACAGCGCAGACATCCGAAGCACAGTTTTAGCTTTCTTACTAATGCCCATTTCTTGTCAACATTGGCTTTTGTAAATATATTGGATTTTTTGAACAATTGGTCACCTTTACATTCATAGCATTCGAGATTATATATTTTTTCAGGTTCATTGCTTGTTGTTTGCATCAGTATCCTATGATATCCACAGTTTTATTGGTTCTGCTGACTTGGTGCAGCAGCGAGCATAACTGTATAACATTATTAGCCGTTTCTTCTATCCAGATCCCGAATATAATTAAACTAGCCACTTTCGACGCAAATGGCACTATTTTCTCTAAGTTCTTCTCTGTTATTACTTGAATTTCAGCAATTTTATCCAATTGGCTTCTTATAAGTAGTCCTGATTGTCCATTTCTTAATTGTAATCGATTTATAATGTATTCGACGTTTGCAGGTTTAATCAACATTCAGAGACCTCTTCCTAGCTAGTCCCTTTAAACTCTTTTGAAGCCTCAATAAGTTTTCCAAATTAGAATACCCAAAGGCGGCAGAAGTTTCGGAGTATATACTGATAAATAGGGGCCTACCATCAATCATATGCAGATTAACAATCTTATCTCCTCTAAACCGGGGAGGTCCACTACCTGTTCCAAATGCGACAAAGTCTCGTAAACCCAAACTCCCCAAAGCAGACTCACCCTGTACCATACCGCCTAGAGCATCTCCAAAGCACGCTCTTCTACCAGACGATGTAGCTCCAAGTCCAGGTCCAGTACAGTGTGTTGCTGATGCCATAGTTGCTGCCTTGACCAGCACGAAAGGTTGCTGCAGCGCCAGTTCCATCCACAATTTTCAGCATGTTGCCGGCGCCATATCCATGAGCAGAACGCATATTCGCTGCGCCACAAGCAGATGAAGCGCCAAATCCATCAGCAACGCCCTGTGTGATGCCGGCACGAATATTCGCCGCGCTGCAAGACGATGCGACGCCAGATCCATTAACAGAATTTATTTATTTCACAGAATTCTCTGTCCGATTTCCGCCTTCATATGTTGTTGCATTTGTTACATCATTTTTTCCAAAATATTCTGTAGATCTGTTTGGATCTCTTTCTTCTTCTTTACAGTCTCCTCTAAAGTATTGTCTAAAGTATCATCATCCATTTCTTCTTGTTTTGAATCCAGACGCTTCGGCGTTGATGTTTGGTTTTCCATCCTATCCAGAAGTTTCGATTTGCTTGTATTCATTGTCGTTATGTATACCGATGCTCCGGTAATACACACACTCCCGTATGATTTTGGACCGCGAGCAGCATTTTTATAATTTTTTGAAACTGTTACGTTTGTTAACACGACAACCTGTATCTGATTAAGTGTTTTTTATTTATTTAACCTTTTCCATTAATATGCCGTTTACAAATTGTTTCGTTCACAAATTAGTTTTTTATTCCCGCTCGTGGCGTTTTTTTTTGCCATTCGTCTTGCTCAGAATTATCGAGAGTCAAATATCGCTTTTAACTATTATATATGTATATATCGATCTCATATGTCAGGTCTGCATTTGGGTTTAGGGCTGCAGAACAGACGCATTCAAAAAAAGGCAGTTAGGCTTAAGAGTATCTATATTCTTTAGGACGTTGATGTGCAATGACTGCACCATCAAGTGGCCCATGCGACACCAAGCCGAAGACTGTTACGCGCGGATCCCTGGCAGATACGCAGACCTCCTCACGCCCAACCGACCGAGGGGAGCTGCCGCATGACGCGCGACACGTGTACCGAAATCGATCGCGAACATGCAGGAAATATAGGTGTTAGACTAATATTCGAGGAAAATTAGGGCTAAAAACAACGCTAAACATGCAAAGTTACAAAATAAAACTAATTACGGTAAAGGTATGTTAGTATTAGTGATTTAAGTAGAGGAAGTGAATTAGTGGTGGATATTATATGGTAGAACGAATTATAATCCGAGAAGAAGATCCGAAACGGTTCATGCAAGGAATACAATACAAAGGAATACAATTTCTAGAGGATCTAATCGCAATCGTGAAGTTTATGCGGCTCAACTTCACGCAGAAGTACAATACTTATGCGGCACTCTGAGCAAAACGTAAAAAGTTTTTCTGGACTGATTCTATACGGTCTTGATGTACTTTGTACTGGGGGCACCATACACAAGAGCCGTACTCTAAAATCGGACGTTTCGTTTAATAGGGGTCGTCAAATTCCTTTGACCACCTCTTTATGAACGCAAGCACCCCCATAGTTTTATTTACCATGGTAGAAATCTGTTCAGAAATTTTAACTTGGGTCTAGTTTAACACCAAGATCATTAACCAATGTAATTCTCGCAAGGGAACTACCGCAGAGGGTTTAAGGAGCCAACAAGGGGCTGGAGCGATGAAATGTCATTACTTTACATTTCGAGGCATTCAGGTTTAACATATTTGCACAACACCATGACTGAAAGTTATTGAGATCGGATGCAAGCGAGAGTGATATGAAATGTCCTTATAGTGGACAGAGAGTTTAACGTCACCCGCATACATGAGTACTCGAGGTTTGTTAATACTGAAGGCAGGTCATTAATGAAGAGTGTGAAAAAGGGGGCCAAGATGGCTGCCCTGTGGTACTTCAGAAGTAACCTGAACAGGTGAAGACAAGGAGTTTTTAAAGAGGACTCTTTGAGACCTAGAGCAGAGGTAGCTGGAAATCCATTTCAAGAGATTGGGCGGAAACCCTAAAATGTCAAGTTTTTGTTCTAAAAGGGAATGGTTTACAGAGTCTAATGCTTTACTGAAATCGGTGTAAATTACATCCGTCTGCATGTTACCTTGGAAGCCTTTAATTATAAAAGAGGTAAACTCTAGTAAATTTGTAGTTGTTGATCGACGCCTTATAACGATTCCTTCCAGATTGCGGGAAAACATGAAGAGTTAATGGATAGGGTGAATAGTTTAAGCAGGGGTCCACACAGAGCGTCGGCACAGTACCTGAGTACACAGCCGGGGACTCCATCAGGACCTGGTGAGAACACTAGTCGAAGATCATGAAGCAGTGAGCTTTCATTCAACAAGGGGTTAAAAATGCCGTTCGATCTAGGTAAACTGTATGGATACGTCTCACCAGATTAGCTTTCATGGGAATAGGTTGTTTGGAAAAATTGTGCAAAAAAGATCGGCAATGGCCTGATCATTTTTTGCCGATGAATTAAGAAATGATATCGAGGATGGAT
>CM019044.1:26818323-26859113 GCA_009664405.1 Drosophila bifasciata
GAAATTATACTAGGTGATCTCATCCGAGAGAGCGCACTCTTTTCGGGGCTTATTTTGATCAGTACGACGCGCATACTCGTAGTGAACGGTTGTGTTAGAGCCGGAAAAAAAATGCCGTCAAGGTGCCAAATTTGTCGCTCGATTTGTAATCGGCTCATCTGTGTTCCGAAAAGAAATGAAGAAAAAGAGAACTATGGACAAATGCCACAAATGTTCAATTGTATGAAAATAATAAAATATGTGAAACCATTTCAATGAAGATGATTTTCATTATGCATCCGAAAGCAAGGTCAAGCGTAGGCGTTTACTGCCAAACGCAGTTCCTCACGGAAAGATTCCGCAAGAAGAGGAATATATATATACTAAGGAAATGTCCTCTGCCATCGGTCATAATTTGTGTGATTTTAGTTCACAAACTGAGTAAGTACATCTTGAAAGCTATTAATTGTATAATTAAAAAATTGTGCCCAAACCGCAGAACAGAGATAATTGAATGCGGAATAGCCCTAGAAAAATTTGCGACTAAAATTAAAAATCAAAGAACTGCAAATAGAAAATAACCGGCTTGTCAAACAACTGCAGAGTATGGAAGCGCTAACACACTCTCTTAAAAATATATTCACCGAAAAGCAGATCATTAAGCTGCAAAATGGGATAGACGAATATGTTGGAGCGCCGAAGATATTTCTTCAGGAATTTGTCTGCATGCTGCTGGACCAAGAGCTTATAGGCATCTCCTCAAAAGGATTTCCATTTCCCCTTTGTCCACACTACATAGATGGTCGCAAACAGGAGATAAACCCTGGCCCAATAAATATTATTTTCGACCTTATGCAGGCAACAGTTGACAGGGAGAAAACAGAAAAACTGTGCGTGCTATGTTTCGATAAATGAAAATAGCTTCTACTTTTGAATACAACATCGCACAGCAAGCTGTACAAGAGCCACGAAAACTATGTACAAGTGGGAATGATTCAGGGATTATGGAAAGCCTATGACAATTGACACTATAAATATGCTTATTAAAAGCTTTACGCTGCTCAATTTCATGTTGTGGCTATGGTGTCCGATTTGGGACCCGGAAATTGAAATTGTGGAAGCAACTTGAATATCAACTGGTAAGAAATAACGGAAATAATAATTTTTGTGCAAAAAATATTAATTTATATTTATATTTTGATTTAGAAAAACATGGTTCGAGCATCCAGCTAGTGCAGATATGAAAGTTTTTGTATTTGCAGATGTTCCTCACCTGATTAAGCTTATAAGGAATCACTTCCTAGATACTGGGCTTGTGGTAAACGGAAATATTATATCCGTTGCGACTATAAAGCAAGCAATGAACCATTCCTCTGCTTCCGATTTGTCCATTTTATGGAAGGTAACTGAGGACCACTTGAGCGTGAAATCCGTCGGAAGGCAAAAGTTAAATTGGCCACTCAATTGTCTCCAACACCACAGCTAGTGCCATTCTACGTTGCCATCATCTGGGTTTGAAAATATATAATGCGTGTGAAACTGCAGATTTCATTAAATTGGCTAACGATTGGTTCGACACATTTAATGTTAGACTGACAACTGCTAACTCGATTCCCCCCAAGCAACCGTTTGGGAAATCATTAAATGAACAGCGCCAAGTTCTCAGTAAGATGAATGCTCTCATGTCCACTCTGATAGTTCCAAACTCCAAGCACAGACTTCCCTTCCAAAAGGTGTGCTTGTTAGCAATTCATCTTTTGAGCAGTTATTCCAATATGGGAACAAAATTGTAACGGACCACAACGGTCCGTCACAAAGAAATATAAATAGATAAAGTAAGATATACACAATACAATCATAAACTAAATTATATATATAGACTATTATTAAAAACACCTGACACTACCAAACACACTACACCCAAATTCCGCGTTGCTATGTTAGCAAAACGCGCGAATAGGTCACCTGACACTACCAAACACACTACATACCTAACTATGTTAGCAAAACGCGCGAATAGGTCACCTGACACTACCAAACACACTACACCTAATTCCGCGTTACTATGTTAGCGGACTAGGTCACCTGACACTGCACCAAGTTCCGCGATCGCCGCGAAACGGTGCCGCAACAACATACACCCACAAAAACGCGGACTCAGCGACCCCACACACCAGGTGCCGGCTTTAAATAGCACGCGCCATGGATGAATGGGGCAGTCGATCGGCAGTCGATCAGCAGTCCATCAGTGTGCATCAACAGCCAACACCGCGCCACAATTACACGCCAGAACACACTAGTAGTATAAAACGCAATTAATCCAAAAAAAATAAAGAAAAGAATTTACAAACCTCAACCTCAACACAGTGTCATCATTTTTCTTCGCCGACCGCGAAACGCCACCCAGGTAACCCAGTAACCTATTATTACCGCACACACCGAAAACTCAAGGTGTCAGCGTTTCCCTTCCATCGCCAAAGCGCGAATAAAGAACTGCCTGCACGGTAACCCGACGCTCCGCCCGCTCAATTTTCGGTCTCACGGCCATCCCCTCGCCCTAAAGTGCCAGCACTTCTACAAATTTCTTGTGGAAAGAACCTTGACAGACTGAGCCTACCTCAGCCTGGGATAGGTATCCTACAAGTGGCGCCCGAGCAGGGACTTTACTGGCAACGTTAAGGAGATTTAAGGAGAAAACCTTAACACGGGGATACGTGGACTAAAGACCCACGGCCACCGAGAAAGAAAACAGAGCTAGGAACTAAACACACAAATCCAGTCGCGAGTGCCACCGAGAAAGTCTACGCAGTGCGCGAGTACCGAAAAACAGTGATCAAGTGCCCAAAACACCCCAGAAGCAAACACAGAAACACCATGGAATCCCACGAAGAGGACTCAGGCAGCGAATTCCACGCCGTAGAGAAAACCACTAACCCAGGCGTCAGCATCGGCTGGATTTATAAGCGTCGTCGAGAGGATCTGGAGGCTTTCGCCAAGGAATTTGGATTCAGCGGTGAAGGAACTGTCGACGAGATGCGTAGAAACTTTGCCATACTAGTCGCCGGACCACTCCCGCCGAGTAATTGGGTTCGCCTGGCAGAACTTGAGCGGAAATACGCCCGACTAGCCGGACGCTCCAAGTCCCCGATGCCCACCACCCCGGGTCCATCAGGCACCCAGAGGCAGGACCCGAAACCCAGCACACAAATCCCCACAATCGCTGAGAACGAGCCCCGACCACCAACCTTAATGGTCGAGGATCTCCCCAGGCCGCCAACCACGGAAACGTGCCGCTCACCCACGCAGAGGATTGTGCCAGCGATCGACCCACACATAGACGGGCCCGACTACAACCGCATCGCACGAACCGCGGAACGCATCCGCGGATGGGGCATCCAGTTCAGCGGAGAAAATGACCCGATATCATTTCTGGAACTACTCGAGGAACGCGCAAGCTCGTATGGAGTGGACACCAACCAGCTGCCTCGGGCCATGGCCGAACTACTCACCGACCGGGCTAGCCGTTGGTACCGTACCAGCCAACTGCAGTGTAGCTCCTGGGGATACTTCCGCCAGGAATTTCTGTCGTATTTTCTGCCGCCAAGGTATTTCGAACAATTGGACGACCAGATCCGGGGCCGCAAGCAAGCGGTGAGAGAACCGTTCAAAGATTACCTCATCGAGATACGGCTACTCATGCACCATGCCGGGTACGATCCAGTTAAACAGCTGCACAGAATCTACGACAACGCCTTGCCAGGAATCCAGCTATACGTGCGACGAGACCAATTGGAAAGCTTGTCACAGCTGACACGGCTCGCCTCTGAGTACGAAATCATCCACGAGAGGGAACATGAGATCACCCCCGCACCCATCCGAAGCGCGCCGAGAGACACCAGGCCGGCAAGGCGCCCAGATCGCAGAGAAGATGACTCCTACCGGATGCCAGCTCGGAGACCCCATTGGGTCTCAGCGGACACATCGGAGACAGTCAGCAAATCCAACAGATGCGACGGGGCCGGACGTGGCCCATCGCATGATCACCACGCCCATTTCCAATCCACGCACAGCCTGTCGCCGGTGTGGTCAAGCTGGGCACGCCGCCTACGACTGCACCCACCCCTTCGATCCTATTCTGCTGGGAATGTGGAAAACGCGGCACTCGGACTATCGACTGTTGCCGCCAGGCCACGTCGGGAAACGACGCGCGTCCTCGACTGACACGGGATCAGCCGAAAACGACGCCACAATAACCTCGCAAAGCCGCCCGCTCCACATGAACGACGGCCGGATAGTGGCGATAGTGACGATAGGTGGACAAAGAACAGAGGCCACTATCGACACCGGGGCATCCCGAAGTTTCGTCAGTGCCAACCTGGCCCGACAACTAGACAATAACTCCAACCTGCAAGATGCATGCGTCCGCATACGCCTGGCTGACGGCTCAGTCAGAGATCACACAAGTTCTACTGGCGCCCATCAAGCTGGATCATCGAGAGGTTCAAATCCCACTCCTGGTCCTACCAAACATGTTGGAGCAAGTTATTGTCGGCATGGACTTCCTATGTGCCATCGAAACGACGATCCAATGCGGCACCACGCTGCTAAAACTACGAGATCACCGCCCCACGCCAACGCCACCGTCAGTTCTGACCAACCACGTCCAAGACGCCGAAACCAGCAACCAGAAACCTAAGCCAACCGCAGCGAACACACGTCCCCGACCTACCACAAAGAAAACGGCACCCAATACCGCAACGAAGAATACGACACCGAAACCAACCGCAGCGCAAGCAAAAACACCGGCCCACAACGGAAAACACGAATCCGAAACAAGCACCGGTAAACTGCAACCAAGCAAACGGGAAAACGAATCCCACGGCCACTACGGAGCACCCGCGTCCTAAGCCAAACCCAGGGAACACACATCCCAAACACACCACGAGGATCTCACACACGAGACAAGAATCAACACACTTGAACCAGGCGCTCGACACAGGAAGCCCAGGATCAAAACAAACTACGGGCACACGCACCCCAAACCCACCACAAGGATCTCACCCACGAGACAAACCCAAACGAACTGGAATCCGCTCGACACAGGAAGCCCAGGACCAAGTTCAGCCACCGCGCACCCATGCACCATTCCCCCCACGGAGAAGGTGAACCCACGGACAACCCTCAGAGACGACAACCAGCCCCGAACAACGACACAGACAACGGCAGCAGCAATACAACAACCAAACCACGGGGAAACAGCCACGCAAATCCCCTGGTCGGGTCCAATCATCGAACTAATATCCACAGAACCCCTCCACACGGAACCGGAATTCAGCCCGATGACTCCCCGAATCACCGACCGCAGCTCTGTCGTACCCACGGCCGACGCCACCCCGATCTTCGCCAACCCACTGGAGTACCTTCCGCGTACTGACGTGCCCACTCAGCGCCATGCACCACGCCATGCCTAACACCACGTCCGAAATCTTCGTCGCCCAAACAAGTCGTCGCTGCGAAAACAGAGTCGTCACTGAGACCCGCCTGGCCATACGTCGATCTGGAGAAATTACAACCCAGATATACCGCCAGACCCACGAAGCTACGCCACTCACGGCCAACGCTACCCCGATCGTCGCCCACATAAGCGACTACCTGACGTAGGATCGAACCCCCAGTGCGTTCGACACCACCATCCTCCCAGAAGACCCAAGCCAGCCCACGGACCCCGAGATCACCGACCCTCAGAACACGATCCAGAACCGGTCTCCGATCCCTGGCCGCCGGACCTGGCACCACAGATCCAAGAATTTCTGGACGCAGAACTTCCAAAATTCGATAACCTCCACGGAACCTCGGACATCGCCGAGCATGTACCATCGTCATGAGGGATAATCGACCCATCAAGCAGCGGTACTACCCAAAGAACCCAGCCATGATGCGGATTATCGACGAGCAAGTCGACCAATTGATCCAAGAAGGTCTCATCGAACCCTCACGAAGCCCGCACAGTGCGCCCATCGTACTCGTACGTAAAAAGAACGGCAAATGGCGCATGTGCGTGGACTACCGACAACTCAACACTCACTCTATTCCTGACGCATACCCCCTGCCCAGAATCAACTACATTTTGGAGCGCCTACAGAACGCACGTTTCATAACCACCCTCGATCTGAAGAACGGATACTGGCAAATACCCATGGCCAACGGAAGTAGAGAAGCCACCGCCTTCACGGTCCCCGGCAGAGGTCTCTACCAATGGAAAGTGATGCCCTTCGGATTACACTCTGCACCAGCAACATTCCAACGGGCCCTTGATACTGTGATCGGTGCCGACATGGAACCCTACGCATTCGCATATTTAGACGACATTGTCGTCGTCGGACGAGACTTCAAGGAGCACCTACACAACCTGGCGATAGTCCCTCTCTCGCCTTCGAAAAGCGAACCTGCGGATAAACGCGGAAAAGTGCACCTTTTCCAAAGCCGGATCAAATATCTTGGTCACGTCATCAGCGAAGAAGGTATCCACACAGACCCCGACAAGATTGCTGCCGTCAAAGAACTCAAGCCACCCACGAACCTAAAGGAACTACGTCAGTGCATCGGAATGGCATCATGGTACCGAAGATTCGTTCCAAACTTTGCTACAGTTGTCCAACCAATGTCTCAGCTACTCAAGAAAGGACAAGCATGGACATGGACAGCAGACCAACAAGCGGCCTTCGACCAACTAAAGGAACTACTCACGACCGCTCCTGTACTTGCTTTGCCCCGATTTCAACGTCAAGTTCTCACTACAAACCGATGCGAGCAACCTCGGCATAGGCGCCGTACTCACGCAAGAGATCGAAGGAAAGGAACGCGTCATCGCCTATGTCAGCCGACGCTTGAAACCAGGCCGAAGGAAACTACTCCGCAACCGACAAGGGAATGCCTCGCCGTCATTTGGGCAATCCGAAAACTACGCTGCTACCTAGAAGGATACCGGTTCGACGTTATAACAGACCATCTCGCGCTAAAATGGCTAAACACTCTGGAGAGCCCCTACGGAAGAGTAGCGAGATGGGCGCTCGAACTCCAACAGTATCAGTACGACGTCCACTATAGAGCAGGGAAACAAAACGTAGTCGCCGACGCCCTGTCTCGACAACCCTTGGAAACGCTAGCCAGGATCAAAGAGGACGCAACAACCTGCCCCTGGCTCACACGAAGGATTCAACAAACCAAAGACGAACCCGACAAATACCCAGACTACGTCTTCGAGAATGGAGAACTCTACAGGCATCTAGGCCACGGAGCTGACGACCACGACTACGTGTCATGGAAACTCTGCGTCCCAAAGGACCGACGCCAAAGAGTCCTCAAGGAATGCCATGACCAGCCCACGGCAGGCCACCTCGGCGTTCGGAAAACCATCACACGGATCACACAACGATATTACTGGCCCGGCCTACACCGCGATGTGAGGAAGTACGTACGCAGCTGTTTGAGCTGTCAAAAGTTCAAGGCACTACAGCGCAAGCCCGTGGGTAAGATGCTCACCCGCAGGGCCGAGGAACCTTTCGCAACACTATGCGCCGACTTCGTCGGGCCACTGCCCCGATCCAAACGAGGAAACACCATGCTACTGGTATTCTTCGACGCCTTCTCGAAATGGACCGAACTAGTGCCACTTAAGAAAGCTACCACAGCTACCCTAGAGCTAGCTTTTCGGGAACGCATTCTAAGTCACTTCGGCGTACCAAAACGATTCGTCTGTGACAATGGAACACAGTTCACCAGCCGCTCATTCCGCCTGTTTATGCAAACAGCCGGCGTTGATCTGCAGCACACCGCACCGTATTGTCCCCAGGAAAACCCCACGGAACGGGCCAATCGGACGGTGAAGACCATGATCGCACAATTCGTGGAGGACCACCAAAACACATGGGATGAGCTGATACCCGAGATTTCACTGGCAATAAACTCCAGCGTCTCCGAAACCACTGGTTTCAGCCCCCCTCATTCCTGCTACACGGGAGAGAACCTCGCTTACCTGGAGCACTGTACGATGAAGTCACACCAGGGACAGGAAGCCCACCGGACACAGCACACGCGAAGGCAACGCGACTTAAAGAAGTATTTGCAATAGTACGAAACAACATTCAGCGGGCAAGTCAAGAACAATCCCGGCACTACAATCTCCGCCGCCGACAATGGCGTCCCACGGTGGGCTCACTAGTGCTAATTCGCCAACATCACCTATCTAATGCAGTCGACGGTTTTGCGGCGAAATTGGCCCCAAAGTATGACGGGCCCTACAAAGTCAAAGGCTTTACGTCGGCAAATATCGTGAAATTACAGCATCCCGGAAGCCGAAAACAAAAAGGTGGCGAACATCAACGACCTAAAAAAGAATTCCACGACGCAGTGGACAGCGGGTCCGCTGATGACGCAAACGACACCCACAGTACTACTGACCCACTCCCGGGTATGCCAACCGCCAACCGCCAACCACCAACCACACCCACCACCTTTCATCCACCCGGAAGAAAGGGGGGGGTGTAACGGACCACAACGGTCCGTCACAAGAAATACAAATAGATAAAGTAAGATATACACAATACAAGCCTAAACTAAATTATATATATAGACTATTATTAAAACACCTGACACTACCAAACACACTACACCAAATTCCGCGTTGCTATGTTAGCAAAACGCGCGGAATAGGTCACCTGACACTACCAAACACACTACACCTAATTCCGCGTTGCTATGTTAGCAAAACGCGCGGAATAGGTCACCTGACACTACCAAACACACTACACCTAATTCCGCGTTACTATGTTAGCGGACTAGGTCATCTGACACTGCACCAAGTTCCGCGATCGCCGCGAAACGGTGCCACAACACACACCCACAAAAACGCGGACTCAGCGACCCTACACACCAGGTGCCGGCTTTAAATAGCACGCGCCATGGATGAATAGGGCAGTCGATCGGCAGTCGATCAGCAGTCCATCAGTGTGCATCAACAGCCAACACCGCGCCACAATTACACGCCAGAAACACTAGTAGTAGTATAAAAACGCAATTAATCCAAAAAAATAAAGAAAAAAGAATTTACAAACCTCAACCTCAACACAGTGTCATCATTTTTCTTCGCCGACCGCGAAACGCCACCCAGGTAACCCAGTAACCTATTATTACCGCACACACCGAAACTCAAGGTGTCAGCGTTTCCCTTCCATCGCCAAAGCGCGAATAAAGAACTGCCTGCACGGTAACCCGACGCTCCGCCCGCTCAATTTTCGGTCTCACGGCCATCCCCTCGCCCTAAAGTGCCAGCACTTCTACAAATTTCTTGTGGAAAGAACCTTTGACAGACTGAGCCTACCCTCAGCCTGGGATGGAATATTTAATAACCAGCAGAATATCGCAGGACCCTTTGGAGCACTTTTCGGCGCACTTCGGTCAAAAGGTGGATTGCACGACCACCCAAGTCCGATGGACTTTAAATATCGACTTCGAAAATATTTATTAGGTAAATGCCTTGGGTACATTTTTAATTTGTATTTTATATATGCATATATTTAACACCAGTTAACGTTCTTAGATATTAACCTTTCGCTGTTACCAACGTTCATGTCAACGTGTTGGTTAAGTATGGTTTGTGTTTGTATGTTCTTGTATGTTAACAATGAATTATCATGTATTCATGAAAATTTTATAAATACTCGTTTTAGCCAGAAACACTGAAATATTAGGAAAAGAATGGTAATGTGGTCATCGAGGAGGATATGCCTTGGTTGAATTTCCAAGAAACGCCAAACCTAACTTCTACGCCGGAAAACCATTGATTTTAGACAATGATGTTGTCGAGGAAATTCAAGATTACGAGGAGGAATTTAAAAGTTTGCCTGACACAGAAAAATGAGGAAACTAATAAATTGAACGAGGATGCCATCGAGTACATAGCGGGATACATAATAAAAATATTTTGTCTCGATGAAATCGACAAAGAAAACAAAAATGTATCATACATTGATGTAGCTTCAAGTGGCGGCCTTACCAAACCGAACAAAAATTCGTTTCTAAGTTAACGAGCTTAGAATCAGTTTTTTATACTACTTAATAAGGACCATATTTCATTTAGACCGCAACTTATAGATATACTTGTTTCAATGGCTTCGAATGTAAATTTAAATGAAAAATTAAAGCAATTTTTTTTTTAAATGCGAATTAAATTTAGAATTAAGCATTTAAAACAAAAAGATAAAAATTCAAAAACAAAACAACGTTTATTAGGACATAAGAAGTATTAAAAATGTTGCTATAATACACTCGTTTTAAAAACAAATAACATTTATTTTTTTCTTCCATTTAATCAATTTTACAGCAGCGCAATTACCAGATGCGCAAGGCAGCGAAAAGTACAGAAAACAAAAACAAAAAAACTTCTGTATATCTTTTCTCTGTCTTGCCTCTCTTATCAGACATGGCGTCAAAGCTCTCTCAGTAGCGCGAGCGTAAAATAAGCCCCGGAGCTACGGATGGGATCACCTAGTATAATTTCACCATGGTCTGGGGAGCTCATTTGTTTACAAGAGTTCTTTTGTTCTATTAGAGTTTGGAAACGAACTGATAGCGGGGTGGTCAGTGTCGTTTGGTTGGAATGCATGAGACTTCATGTTGATCTCGGCTTGGCGACTCATGCGTTTGTTTATGCAGGTGTTAGTGTCTCATCTTGTGTTTACACAAGGTACATGGGTGTAAGGGTGAGTGCTATGGCATATGCATAATGTGTATCGGTATTGGTGTGATTATGCTTATGATCTAGTGCTTAACATATAAATAAATACTGCGTAATAGGGTGTGGAGCATTATGGATATGTTACTAAATAAACTTTATGGGGAAAACGTTTCCTTCTTTGCGTTACACGCATCCACTTTTACCACAAATATAAAACACCCGTTAACTCTAAGAGTACGGGTATAACAAAGATACAGGATATAAAACAATTTTTTAAATAAATAAATATTTCGACTTCTACTGAGCTTTTAAAGTCTAGATTTTGAAAAAATTACTTTACATCAATCATAAATTCTTCATTTCAACTCATAATATTTCCCAGACGGTAAGCAGAAACCAAGAAAAGTAATAAATCCAGGGTTCTGTGATATATTCCGTCAATTCCCTTTTCTCGGTGGAGCCATTTTCTGATGCGAAACGAACTCGAATGAAATGTGTAATGTGTATTTGAATGTACACATGAACCGTTGGAACAGATTTTGTAAACTGATCACGATTCCTGAGGGATCAGCCTCTACGAATAGCCCTGCTATCTGTAAGCCGCAAAGTCCAAGTTCGAATGGCCTCGAAACGGTCTACAGCGAGAGCGAGACGCGCCGACAAAATTACCGCAATTGTCGGATTGACTTTGTGAGGACAATCTCGTCTCGTGACAAAACTAGCAAAAAGCAGCTGGGAAGGTGTGCGTGGAGAAATCGAAGTGACGCGAAATGGATGGCCATTGTGGTGAAACACACGAACACGCACACATAACCTTTTTGTGTTTCGACATGCCCGCCATGTGAAGCTCTGTGAAGAGAACCGCAAAGTTGATTATGGTGTAGGTGAACGGCCTGGAGAATTGATTCGTAAGAACGTGATTCGTCGCCCATTAATTGGGTTTGGAGTCACTTGCGATAGATCACGCATACCTTACAGGAGTAGATCATTGCCCCATTAGGTGACGCAGTCGGGGATCAAGTATATTGCCCGAAAAGCGGATGACCAGCTGGTTCCCATCATGAATGGATATGTGATGGGTGAATCGACCCAGCAGGTTGTCGAGGAGGAATGCGGGTGGATTGATGCCACTATTTGTAACACATAGATGCCGAAGCTTGACTCGGCCACACGCCCGATATGGATTTTGGTCAATGAATGGATTTGGATTCCGTAGTGAACTCGAGGCAGGAAGAGGCCGATTGGTTGCTTGGCACCGATGTTTGTCCGCAAAGTGCATGCTTTGCTCCGTGGTGGTAACCGCTTGGGAGTGCGGCAGCGACGTCTTTCCCGCTTAGTTCCTCGGAGACATGGGTTCACTATCTTTACAACGATGCATGAATCGCTCGGAGAAAGGGCTGAGGATGTCTAATGCGCTGCTGGTGGAACGGTGCACCTCGACGGTTCGCTTCTCTAGGTACTGGACCTGTGGATATGTATGGACATTTGAATGGGAGAGTCACAATAAAATACCCGTCGAGGGCTCGCTTCTTTGTTTGGAAGACGTTTTTCTCTCATATAGAATCTGCCTCAC
The DNA here is from genome assembly GCA_009664405.1 of Drosophila bifasciata. Lineage (NCBI taxonomy): Eukaryota > Metazoa > Arthropoda > Insecta > Diptera > Drosophilidae > Drosophila > Drosophila bifasciata. Next base: position 26,830,611 of record CM019044.1, read on the forward strand.
TCATCGGTCTCCCCAGGAAGGTCCTCCACCTCGCAGAACTTGAGAACGTGAGAAGCTTCTCGAGTAGAACATCAGAATCGATCGAGAGCTTCGTGGTGATGGATACAACCGTCCGAGTCGAGTCAGCCTTTACCGGACTGGATAGAACCCATCCGAAGATGATTTCTTGTCCCAACAGAGAGCTTCAGATGTTACACAGAAAGTCGCTCAACAGATGGAAGGAAGGATGGAATCTTTGATGGAAGGAGGAGTCCACCAAATGGAGGCTTGGAAGCACTTCCAGGAAGTACCGGATTCGATGAAAGGCTGCCACCAATTAAGGCAAAATATAAGTCGTTGTCTCGATGAGGACGTGGCCTAGACATGGAAGCGGACCTAAAATGGAAGAGGCAACGATTTTACCTCTTAGCCGCTACAGTTTGGTTAAAGCTTACGACTTGAGCCTAGCCAGCTTGGAAAGCTGGGAATTTGGCGGATGTAGAAGCCGACACGCTCAAAGTGGGAGTATCACGATGCAGAAGCGTGAGATGATGGCTCCACAAGTGGATTGGGATTGGGTTAATTAATTAATTTATTTATTTATTTATTCAATTAAGAATTATCTGCTAATTATGATCTAGTAATATACTTAAAGATGAATACATGAGAGGAAGGAAAATAGTGTTTACAAATTTTCTAGGATAAGGTGACGGCAAATGGTACAAACAATGATATCAAGGAATATTTGGGGGTGATATTGCATGTTAAAAGAGTTGTAATTTAAACAAAGAACACAGAAAATTATGGGCGTATAGATCTGCAGAAGGGTAATCGGTTAGGCCGGAAAGTCCGTGTGGGTCTGGAAGGAACTGTAAAGTCTATATGTTTCAGAAGAGTTTGGAGGGAAGATCGAGTAATTTTAGCCCATATCGCTATGGAGGTAACAGTCTGCCAGAGTCCCAGTTCAAAATTCCTAAGGGCGAAGAATAAATTTTTTTTTTTTTAATGGATTCAATGAGAATATGTTGCTCTGTGTTTTGAGAGCTCCATACACAGGAACAGTGCTCAAATATGGGACGTACAAACGAGACGTACAGTGATTTGGTTATATACGGGACGTCAAACATATTTCACCGAAGCTTAATGAACGCTGAAACTCGCTTAGTTTTGTTAAGCGTTTATGCAATAGGGCATACATTAATGTAACTGAGTGCACAATAACTTGAAGTGGTCATTCACAAACAGATTGAATAGCAGCGGACCCAAATGACTTCAACGAGGACCACATGACATTACATTCACGACATTCGACAAACCTTAGAGAACACAACACTCTTTTGTGTGGCTTGACAGATACAACGATATCCTGTGTACGATATTTGTAGGAAAAACTAATAAAGCGAGATTCTGGATCAGCAGAGTATGATTAACAGAATCAAAAACTTTGCTGAAATCTCTAAAAACAACATGCGCGTTGCAATTGACGAGTAACAAAGTTTTCTAGCAGATTATGAATAGCAGAAAGTTTTGTAATACCCTTTTTTTATACCCGTACTCGAAGAGTAAAAGGGTATATTGTATTTGTAAAAAAAGTGAATGTGTGTAACATAGAAGAGGAATCGTTTCCGACCCCAGGTTAGGTTAGGTAGTATTGGCTGTCGGGCTGTCATGAGCCCGACACACATAAACCGGTTTCGGCCCGTTGTGGTACCATCGAATCATTTTTCCCTTCCTGCTGTGAGAGACATCCCCGTCAGCAATTATCCCATCCGGCTGCGCTAATGAAATTCGCTATCTTTCTGGGACACATATTGGACATTAGTGATATGTCTGTGAAAAAGGGCGAGCCCAAGTGTTATAGCCTTCTTCTACTGAGATCCGGGCAGGAGCAGAACAGGTGCTCCACTTCTCCCTCCTCTTCCTCTTCTCTACAGTTGCGGCAGTAATCATTATATGGGGCTCCCATCCTTTTTGGCATGGGTTCCTATTAGCCAGTGTCCCGTGAGGGATCGAATGACCGTGCTGCACCTTTTTCTGCTTAGCTTACACATCTCGGTGGTGCGCTTCTTGTTTATAGTGCGCCACGTTTGTCGCGTGATGCGACATCCTGGTGTGTTTTGCCACCGACTGTCGTCTAGTCGCATGAATTGTTCTTTTTTATGATGAGCTTGCAGGTGGCCATAGGCATACATGTATCCTCTTTGTCGTGGAGAAAGGAGGTGGTAGTGCCAGTTCTGGTCAGTTCATCTGCTATGCAGTTACCTTCAATGTCCTGGTGACCCGGGACCCATATTCTAGGCTAATAGCAAACTGCTGGGCCATCTCGTGAAGAGATTTGCGGCATTTTGCTACGGTGGCCGAGTTTGATGTAATCGCATTAAGTGATTTGATCGCAGCTTGGCTATCACTGTAGATGCTTATATGGGTTGCCGAAAGGCAACTGATTGGATGCAAATCAGAGCTTCCCAGATTGCTGTGACTTCCGCTTGGAAGACACTGCAGTGATCCGGGAGCCTGAAGGCGTGCCCTATGTTTAGTTGCTCGGAGTAGATACCTCCTCCTACTTTGTTGTCCATTTTGGAGCCATCCGTGAAGATTTGAATGGCTCCACCAGGACCCGGAGTTCCCTCAAGCCAGCTATCACGGTGAGGGATATCTATTTCAAAGGGAGTTTTCAGTAAACTCCATCGGAATGCAGTAGTCCGTTTTTGTTGGGACGTTATTGTTGTCGTTTAGAATGGATGAGTGTCCCATATTTTGACCCCATAAAGTATATATATTTTTGATCAGCATCAATAGCCGAGTCGATATAGCCATGTCTGTCCGTCCGCATGTCCGTCCGTCTGTCCGTCTTGTTTATCGCCCATTGCTTGGAAAGGAGTATCTATCAGGGGTCCAAATCTGAATCGGATCGGATCATTAATATAGCCACAATGTAGAAAACCATATCGAAAAACACCGTTCCCTCTCGCTCGCACTCACACACCAACATGTCGACTTTGCACATTCGTACAAATGAGCGCCAGGATGAGCGCCTGGAGACTATAAGAGCTACAGAAACCAAACTTGTTGTCCAGACTCCTGTGATATTACTTCACTACAAGTGTATTTCAAAAATTTCGCCACGCCCCTTCCGACCCTAAAAATGCGAAAGTCCACAATTTTTTTACTTTAGGACGTTGATGTGCAACGATTGCACCATCAGGGCCCATGCGACACCAAGCCGAAGCCTGTTACGCGCGGATCCTGGTAGATACGCAGCCCTCCTCCCGCCTAACCGACCGAGGGGCGCTGCCGCATGACGCGCGACACGTGTACCGAAACCGATCGCGAACATGCAGGGAAAGAATGGTGTTAGACCAATATTCGAGGAAAAATTAGGGCTAAACACAACGCTAAATATGCAGTTACAAAAGAATATTACTAATTACGAGCAAGGTATGTTAGTATTAGTGATTTAAGTAGAGGAAGTGATTTATGGTAGAACGAATTCTAATCCGAGCATAAGATCCGAAACGGTTCATGCAAGAAATAATTCGATCACAGTGGAAGGTACAAAAGGAATACAATTTCTAGAGAATCTAAATAGAATCGTGAAGTTTATGCGGCTCAACAAGTCAGGGCTGTCGATGTCCCCTGATCAAGTTGTGCATGAAAATCACACCAAGAATTTTCTACGATTAAGTAAGGATGGCAGGTCTATTAAGAGCAATCTACGAGAGTAAGAAGGCAGTCTCACACCTTCATCCCAGATGAGGCCACGGAGAGCAAAAAGTATAAAGTTTTTCTGGACTGATTCTATACGGTCTTGGTGTACTTTGCACTGAGGGCACCATACACAAGAGCCGTACTCTCTAAAACCGGACGAACAAGGAAATATAGAGAGTCTTCGTTATATAGGGGGTCGTCAAATTCCTTTGACCACCTCTTAATAAACCAAGCACTCCCATGGCTTTATTTACCATGGTAGAACTCTGTTCAGAAAAATTTTAACTTTGGGTCTAGTTTAACACCAAGATCATCAACCAATGTAATTTTCGCAAAGAGAACCACCGCAGAGGGTGTAAGGAGCCAACAAGGCGCTGGAGCGATGAAATGTCATTACTTTACATTTCGAGGCATTCAGGTGTAACATACTTGCACAACACCATGACTGAAAGTTATTGAGATCGGATTGCAAGCGAGAGTGTAATGAAATGTACTTATACTGGACACAGAGTTTAACGTCATCCGCAGGTCATTAATGAAGAGTGTGAAAAGTAGGGGGGCCAAGATGGCTGCCCTGTGGTACATCAGATTTTTAACCTGAACAAGTGAAGACAAGGAGTTTTTGAAGAGGACTCTTTGAGACCTAGAGCAAAGGTATCTGGAAATCCATTTTAAAAGATTGGGCGGAAACCCTAAAATGACAAGTTTTTGTGTTTGAAGTTAGGAAAAACGAAAAATGCAGTATCGTAGCGAATTATCATATCTACCAGATTCTCGAATCTGGTTCAGATCGGATCATTATTAAAGCCACAATGATGAAATCAATTTTCAGCATCGAGCCCCCACACCCGTGCAACAAAATATACATTTTTAGGGTTGATAGCCGCTACTGATTCTCTCTCTCGCTCAAACACTGCTCACACACTTTTACAACATAATTCTATATAAATCATAGCGACGGAGTATGGGTATAAAAGTAGTGTCTACGGGACAACCATGATACAGGAACGGATCACCTTTGGACGGTGGTGGTTTCAGATTGCATAAAATAGCGATGAGTGAGGAAGTCGTCAATTTCTTGGAGGTACCTCCTTTTGTCAGTGACTGACGCTTCCCAGAAATACCGGGCAACTTAGAGGCACAGATTGTTACGAGGAGGCTATACCAATTGGTGCAGACCTAAAAGTGAGCACGGACGGTTAGGACCCCTTGCATCGTACGTTGAAGTTCTTTCAAAGCTCGGCTGGTCTCGGACTCGACGCAAAGCAGAAAGAGTAGAATATTTATTTGGTTGGTCACCAGGAGCCGATTGTTTGCGTAACGGTTATGAGTAGCTATTACATAGGCACTCAACAATAGGATAGTGTTAGAAAACAAAACAAAGAAGAAATTTAACATAATAGTAAAAAGATCACGGTCTACGAGATCCTTTTACAGGAAATGCTTGAAAAAAAAAAACTACCCTCTAAACTATCACATCAAATATATTTCAAGGATATGAAAAAACCTTTTTGACAGTGGTTTCGAATCGCAGCATGGGACCCGTACAATAAACAAGTACATTATAAACAAGAGGGAAGCATGTCCCATATACAAATAGAGTTATAATTCTACTCTTAAAGTATATGATCATGGTAAATATCAGAAACTGAAACCATTTATTTTCCCAACTCAATGTAATACAATTTTTTTATTTAACTTGATCATGGTGAATATCAGAAACTGAAACCATTTATTTTCCAACTCAATGTAATAACATTTTTTTATTTTAACATGATCATGGTGAATATCAGAAACTGAAAGCATTTATTTACCAACTCAATGTTATAAAATATTTTATGTTAACATGGTAAATATCAGAAACTGAAACCATTTATTTGAAAACCACATGTTGCTGAGAACAGGGTTGTTGAACAAAATATCATGTTTCACATCCTTCTTCAGCATGTTGCGAATTTGTAATTTTACTTGCAACACGTAAAAGTGCCTTTTATCATTAGCGGCGACAAAATTCCTTTCTCCTCTGGAAAATCTGTAAAATAAATATCGATTATTTTACCTGTAAATTCTGACAAATCAAAATCAATCATTACATTCCCCTCTCTCTAATCGAGTTCTACCCTTCGATCCTCCCTCTCACTCATGCTCTTTTCCTTCCATCTTGTTATACCCGTACTCGAAGAGTAAAAAGGGTATATTGTATTTGTGGTAAAAGTGGATGTGTGTAACACACAGAAGTAGGCGTTTCCGACCCCATAAAAGTATATATATTCTTGATCAGCATCAATAGCCGAGTCGATATAGCCATGTCAGTCCGTCCGTCTGTCCGTCCGTCCGTCCGTCTTGTTTTTCACTCATTGCTCGAAGGCTATAAGAGCTAGAGCAACCAAACTTTTATCCAGTCTGATGTGATATCTCACTCCTAGAAAAGTTTTTCAAAATTTCGCCCCGCCCACTTCCGCCCCCACAAAAGGGCGCACATCTGTGGCGTCCACAATTTTGAAAATAACAAAAACTAAAAATGCAGAATCATAGAGACAGCCCATATCTATCAGGGGGCCCAAATCTGAATCGGATCGGATCATTAATATAGCCACAATAGAGGCAAATATACGAAAAAAAATTCGCTCATTCTCTTTCGCACTCACACCAAATCGAGTCGATTTGGTTTTTCGTAAAAAATGAACGCCTGGATCTCAGAGACTATAAGAGCTAGAGCAACCAAATTTTTTGCCCAGACTCCTGTGATACCGAACCTGAACAAGTGTATTTCAAAATTTCGCCCCGCCCCTTCCGCCCCCACAAAAGACGAAAATCCACAATTTTGAAGATAGAGAAAAACGAAAAATGCAGTATGGTAGGGAATGATCATATCTACCAGATTCTCGAATTTGGTCCAGATCGGATCATTATTATAGCCACAATGATGAAATTAATTTTCAGCAGCGAGCTGCCTCACCCCTCTACAGCCATAACAAAATATACATTTCTTTTTAGGGTTGCTGCTGCTGATTCTCTCACACTCACACTCGCACGCTCTGTCTCGTTTAGTGTACGTGTGTTGTTGTGAGAACTGATGTAGATGTAGATGACAGATGCATCAAACAAATGTTAAATGTAAAAACTTATAAAACATTTGACAATTCCACATAAATCACAGGTGTACAGACTGAGTACGGGTATAAAAAGTAGAGTCGCGTTCAAAGCGACTCCGTACGTTCTTTCTCGTTTATAATGTACTTGTTTATTGTACGGGTTCGAAACCAGTGTCAAACTGGTTTTTTCATATCCTTGAAATATATTTGATGTGATAATTTAGAGGTAGTTTTTTTCCAAGCATTTCCCTGTAAAAGGATCTCGTTGACCTTTTTTTGCTATTATGCTTACATTTTTTTTTTTTTTTTTTTCCTAATGCTATCCTATAGTTGATTGCCTATATAATAGCTACTCATAGCTATAAGCTAATACAGTAAGTACTAATCTCTGACAAAACATGGATGACCTAGAGATCATAAATCCTAGACTCTCAGCCAGACTCTGGGGACCTTTCCCTTATATTTGTGATTCGCACCCAAAATTATCTAGAGAGGATTTGGGATCCCGTTCATCCCATTCAATGGGATGTTAGTGATGATGATGACCAAATGGTTCCAACGTCATCCATTTTCTGGGAATATGCTTGTGGTGTTGAATACTCCGATAGTGAAGCACCATACGTTTTCCCGGATGATGATCAAATTTTCGATTTGGTCGATGATCAAAACTGCGGCGAAAGGGATCGACTCCGGGATCTACTTCGGGATGAAGATGACGCTGAGTTAATAGCGGCGTTGGAAAAGAACTGAGGCTGGATTTAAATAATGTATAAAAAGAATATTCGATGTATTTTTCTAATCATAATATTATATACATACATACATAGGTATAATAAAAAAGAATACTACATTTAAAAAATTTGTTCTCAATGTTTCCTTTACTTCTGATTGGGTGAATTTCACTTCCTACTATTACATGTTACATCCCCCAGAGAATCATATGATTCGTTGAAACAGGTTGTTCCCAGCGAGGATTACACAAAAAGAATAAGTGCATTTCAGGTAGCATATAGGTACCTGGTATTGAATGTATTTATTGGTTGAATTTCACATCCTATTATTACATAATCAGCAGAAGAAATCGTTTTGAAACCGGTTTAAAACGAGTACTGACCCTGATGCATACAAAAGACTAAGTAGGCGTTAGGAAGATAAATAGAACGTCATTTAGAAATAAACCCTTAGTTCTCTTCTAATAGTGAAAGTGATCAAACAAAAATACACAAATTACAAAATGAATCCCGAAATCGCGTGCAATATGTGTTCAGAGCTTGTCAAATTAACAGAGTTCGCCTCACACTACGACAGTTGCGTAGGACCGCGGAATCTGATAGAGTGCAATCTATGCTCTAAATCCTTAGAGGGAACAGAGGTCGACTCTCATTATGAGAGTTGCTTAGGCCTCAAAAAGTTAAGTGCGATCAATGTTTGAAATTCCTCGACCTAACAGAGCTAGACTCTCATTATGAAGTATGTTCTGCTCAAAGAAATGCTTTCAACGTGCTGATGAGGAAAACTTCGGCAACTGACCTCCGAGAACAGTCAACGTCCAGATCTTCAAAACGGCCTAGAATGCATGCACCAGAGGAAAACATTGACTGTGCAATATGCGGTGAGAGTTACTGTCCCTCGAAGGAAAAGCGATATATTATGTCTGAAAAGCATAAGAATGCTGCTGCAGGTCAAATACATGAAAATCATAATATTATCAAATATTTCATCAAACTCGAAGTTTCCAATAAAATCATATCGGGTTCAATCCAGTAAAAGTAATCGGATTGATATAAACGATTTTTATAATGATTGTAAAAATGATATCAATTTACTTCATTGTTGTTTAAGCGAGTACAGAGCAGTAAAGTTCAATTTAAAAGTATATGGTCTGTATGTCAAGCAAACTGATGATGAAACCTTGACAGAAACAATGAAGCATTTCATATCTTCATACAACCCCATATATGAGCAAGAGCAAATTGATGAACACTTAAATAACGCACTGGAAAACCTTTTAACTTTAAGCAGTGAATTCCTGGAGAAGGATTCAGGTTGGGCTATAAAAAATTTTAAATATTTTGAGATAACCATAATTAAACTAGAATACATCCCTGCAAAGGGTTATATAGTTATATCAATGTACCCAAAGGATTGCTACTGCAAATAACAAATATTTAAATGACAAATTCAAGTCTAGCGATCCTATAAACTACCTGACATATATTGACGCCAACAATTTATATGGTATATGGTATATGAGTCAACCACTTCCTTATTCCAATTTTAAATTTCTAAGTAATAATGAAATTGTATCTTTCAACGCTCTTAATATATCGCCCAGCGGTAATATAGGAGACATCTTAGAAGTAGATCTGAAATATCCTAAAAATATTCATAATAAACATAATAGCTTACCATTCTGCCCCGAAAATAAAATTCCACCAGGAGGAAAGCAGTTCAAATTAATAGCTGATTTATCAGATAAAAAAGAATTATATAATACATTTAAAACAGCTGCAGTTATGTATAGAGCAAGGTATGATTGTAGAAAAAAATATCTCGAATACTATCTTTTAAACAGTCCTGCTGGTTATAAAGCCTTATATTGATCTAAATACATCGCTTAGAAAATTGGCTGTAAAATGAGTTTGAGATGAACTTTTTAAATTAATGGTTAATGCCGTATACGGTAAAACGATGGAAAATGTAGAAAAGCGTCGTGAGGTTGCATTAGTCAAACATTATGAATCCAGACAGAATTCAGCAGGGTTTAGACAACGCATAGCTAGACATAATTTTCACAGTGTTGAAGTCTTTGGAGATAATTTAGCTGCAATTGAATCAACTAAATCAAAAATTTATTATGATAAACCCATATACATTGGAGTTAGCGTATTAGAACTTTCAAAATGGTTAATGTATGAATATTTCTATAATTTGCATTCAGTAAAATGTCCCTCAGCAAAAATACTTTATATGGATACAGATTCATTTATTATATCATCAGAAGAAGATTTCTATAAACTAATTAAAGACAATCCTAGTCGCTTTGACACATCAAACTATCAAGCCTCAAATAGATTCGGTATACATCGTGCTAATAACAAGGAACTAGGTTTAATGAAACACGAAAATGCAGGCCGGATAATGACCTCTTTTGCAGGATTAAAAGTAAAAACATACTCCTATTTAGTTGCAAAAGATGATAGCTCTGACCATAACGTAAAAAAAGGTTAAAGGAGTAAAAAATCAGTAGTGAAAAAGATTATCGCATGATCATTATATTGAATGCATTAAACATAAAAAAACCTATTATGGCCAGCAGAGAGTTATTCGAAGTAGAGGTCATAAAATATATACTGAAATTGTAAATAAGATTAGTCTTAATTATAAGGATGAGAAGAGATTTATATTGCCTGATAATATTTCAACATTAGCTCATAATCACTTCGAAATTCAAAATATTTTATATTCTACTAATGATACACAAAAATATTTTATAAGTAATCTGAATAGAATATATTTAGATTTAGTATAAAAATTTGTATAAGTAATTGTATATTTTGTATAAATTTTAATAATAAAAGTATGTATATAAAAAATAAAAGTAAAAACAGCTTTTAAAATTATTGGTGTTTAATTATTTTAATAAATTCATTTTATCTATCCATGAATTGTGTGTTTCATCAAACCCTAGCCATTTAACAAACACTTTGTCATGTCTTCTTCGGATTATTTTTTCAACTAAGAAAGCGTTTTCTTCTTTTCACTATTTTTTGGAGTTCTTGATCATAAAATGAGCCTTTGATCCTTACCCCTTATAGTCCTCCAGCTCATATTGTTTCTTCAGTTTAGGAATTTGTGTTGTATGAAGTCTAGTGTAAGTAGGTTAGGGCAAGGCGGGAGCGCAATAAAGCTCTCTCTCTCGCTCTCGGCGAATACGCCCGATTTTTGCCACCGTAGGTAAGTTTAGGCTTAAGAGGAATTGTTTGAATTTTTTTTTAGAATATAATCGTCTTTTGAACTTCGATCGAGCACGTCCCATTTTTCGTCGGCCAATAAAATCTTTACACACCCAAGTTTTCGGTTATTTTCTTGGAAAAACTCTTCTAAATTTCATGGCGCCCCCGGGTGGACAGTAAAGATTAAAAAAAGGCAACAGAAAAGAAAGTGACAGTGACACAAGTGCAGAGAAGTGCATCAAAAATAAAAAGAGTTGGAAAATTCCAACTCTAAAATCTGGTGTGTTGCCCGCGTCCTCAGTGGTTTTGTTTGTATAAAAAGCCTGCTTATAATACCCGTGTCGGCCGCATAGTCCAATTCATCGTTGCTGCTACAGATCAACATCACGCTGCACCAAATGGCAATAGGAGATCACAAGGAGAAAAAAGTGGAATCTGGACTCCAAGAGCGAGCAGAACCTGAGGTATTTGTGCGAAAAATTGAAAGTTAGAGTCGAAGACATTCGTAAATACTCATAAATTGTCTTGTACTGAAAAAATTGCACCTCACTTTCAATTCTTGGCACATACGTATGATATAGTAGAGTTGATTGCATGCATTTAAGTAGTGCACATACATATATATAACCCCATATTGCACATACAAACCATAATAAACTCCATCGAACCGCTATTTGGACGCACAATTAAATATTTGTATAACGTTATCTGCAATCACTGTCGCCCCCTTTTTCCCTTCTCGTTTAAAAAATTCGGTAAAAAGTTGGTCCGTTAATCCAAGCCGCGGGTATAACATATAATTCTCAAAATACATACATATATACATTACATACAAGCAGATTTTCGTCTCGCTTTCGCTTTTTCACCGTTGCTTGCTTGTGTACTTGGTGAGAGAAATTTTCGTTGGCGCGCTTTATGAAAACGGAGAGCCAAGTGACGCGCTACCCTGGTTCTTGAGAGTATATTGGTTTTGACTCTCACTTGAAACCAACTTTACACGTCGTGCCTCCACATTCAATTGTTTTCGTTCTCGTTTTCGGACTATTATTGCTCATTATACAGTATATTGATATTATATTGTTCTTTTTATCTACCAAAACCATTGGTTGTCGGTGCGTACATACATACGTTCGTTAACCCAAGCCGCGGTGTGTAACACTTACATACTTCTTCACATACACATACATACATAACAGCAGCTTTACCGGTGCATTATTTTCGTTTCTCGTTTTCGCCACACCGGTGCTTGCTGTGTAGTTGTTGGAAGAATTGCCGCGCTTGAGCAAAACGGAACGACAAGTGAAATTACCCTTTTTCTGAGGGTATACTGTTTTTTTGTTGTCACTTTGCCAGTGAAGCGCTACCCTACATTGTGAGGGTATATTGTTTTCGGCTCTCACTTGGAAAGTGGCGCACTACCCTGCATTGTGAGGGTATATCGATTTTAGGCTCTCTTTGCATCGTTCTTTGGACATTTTTATTGATCCATCTACAAAAATAGTGGTTGTCTTCGCGTAGATTATATAAAAAAAAAAAAATTAAATAAAATGGCACAAGAAAATAAGGCTGTTCTCAATGAACTTGACTCGGTGGGTTGATCCCATTGCAGTTGGTAGAGCTGCAATGTAGACTCGATGTTTTAAATTCGGCTATCAATGAGGCCATCCTATTGCAGGAGCAAATAGAAGATATTGATTGCAAAAATGAATTTGGAGCCGAGCTAGAAGAAATGGGCATTGTAACCAAGGCAAAGATAATTTCGGTTATCGATGCCTTGAAAGTATCAAGCAACCCGCCGCCCTCGGTATCTGCTGCTACGGCCCCAACTCGTGCTCGACTTCCGAAATTGGCCTTACCGAAATTGAGTGGTAAATATTCGAGTTTAAAAATTTTATTAGCCTTTTTTGAGACTCTCGTTCATAATGATGATAGTATACCGGTGATCGAAAAAATTTAATCATTTGATTTCGTGCCTCTCTAATGAAGCATTAGGAACAATAAAGGCGTTCCAAGTCACCGAGGCCAATTATGCAAAGGCTATGGCCAGCCTAAAAAGCGCGTATACGACAATGAGTGTTTAATATTTTCAAATCAAATCTCCGCACTGTGTAATCTGCCGAAAATCTCGCAACAGTCCGCATCGTTCCTAAGGAGCCTAATCGATACCGTGTCATCGATCTATGGTTCGTTAATGTCGATAGGGAGACGATTCGAAGATTTCGAATGCAATGCTTATTCATATCGTTTTGAACAGAGTCGACCCAGTGACTAGACAGAAGTGGGAAGAACAGCTTGACTTTGAAAGATTACCACTGTGGTCCGATTGTGAAAAAGTTTTAAATCGTCGATACCAGCATATGTTTGCGGAAGAGTCGACAACGCCAAAGCAAGATAAAGTCATGCCAAGCAAGTCGCACAATCGCAGTTCATTTGCTTGTTCTGCCACTTCCCCCAACAGTAAAGCTCAGCGGACATGCAGCTATTGCAATTCGGGAGACCATGTAGTGGCCAACTGCGTGCCATTCTCACGTCTCTCGGTTATGCAAAGGTTTGAGTTTACAAAGTCTGCAATACACACAGTGGTGAAGTCGCGCATAAATGGTAGCGAGTTCTCCTTTGATTTCTGGATCCTGAAATCAATTTCAGGTTATCACCCTGACCAGTCAGTTAATGTAACTGATTGGAAAATTCAGAAGAACCTACTACTGGCAGACCCTATTTTTACAAGCCACAAAGAATAGACATGCTGATTGGAGCTGAATCATTCTTTGAGTTACTAGCTCTTGGTCAAATCAAGCAAGGTCGGACTAACCATTTCTTCAGAAGACCCTTCTTGGCTGGGTTGTTTCGGGAAAATATGGGGAAAAAAGTCCTGCCCTTCAAACTGCAAGCAGTTTGAGTTGCAGTGAAGAGTTGTTGGTTTCCATTGATAGGACCTTGCAAAAGTTCTGGTCACTGGAAGAAATGCCATCTCCAAAGAAACTTATTTCGCCGGAGCACACATTGTGTGAAAATTACTTTCGGAAGACGACTCAGGTATTACCATCAGGTCGGTTCGAAGTAAGGCTGCCGTTTAAATCAGATTCAAATTGTTTGGGCAACTCCTTTGAGGTTGCGAAACGGAATCTTTTTGTCGCTCGAAAAGAAGATTGTCTCGTGACCCTGAGTTGAAGAGAATGTATTTGGAATTCATGGAAGAGTGCTCTCCTTAGGTCATATGTCGCTCACGGAAAATACTGTTCCTCCTACTCCACACTAGGCCGTCAGCCACTCGGTGATACAGGGGAATCACGGGTAATGGTCCGACCCGCGATCACTGTATTCCGGGCGGGGGCGGGGTTGCATGGGGCCGGGGCTTGCCCCAACCCGATGCTGCCACGCTCCAGCTTTGGATGCAGTGGAATCGCGGGCGGTCCATATGCCGTAACTGTACACACCAGTGGAAGTGCGACTATACTCTCCTCGTGAGGGCGGCTGGTAACAGGTCCTTGGTACGGTCAGGTCTCTGCCAAGGATGCTGGCTAATGGTAGTCGGGCGGAGAGAAGAAAACTCTCAGTGCAAATTACCCCAATCCTAGGTGGAACAGCATGCGCTGATGGATGCGTGGCCGAGGGGGTGGTAGAGGTCATAAAATATATACTGAAATTGTAAATAAGATTAGTCTTAATTATAAGGATGAGAAGAGATTTATATTGCCTGATAATATTTCAACATTAGCTCATAATCACTTCGAAATTCAAAATATTTTATATTCTACTAATGATATCACACAAAATATTTTATAAGTAATCTGAATAGAATATATTTAGATTTAGTATAAAAAATTTGTATAAGTAATTGTATATTTTGTATAAATTTTAATAATAAAAAGTATGTATATAAAAATAAAAGTAAAAAACAGCTTTTAAAATTATTGGTGTTTAATTATTTTAATAAATTCATTTTATCTATCCATGAATTGTGTGTTTCATCAAACCCTAGCCATTTAACAAACACTTTGTCATGTCTTCTTCGGATATTTTTTTTCAACTAAGAAAGCGTTTTCTTCTTTCACTTTTTGGAGTTCTTGATCATAAAATGAGCCTTTGATCCTTTCCTTATAGTCCTCCAGCTCATATTGTTTCTTCAGTTTAGGAATTTGTGTTGTATGAAGTCTAGTGTAAGTAGGTTAGGGCAAGGCGGGAGCGCAATAAAAAGCTCTCTCGCGCTCTCGGCGAATACGCCCCTTTTGCCAACGTAGGTAAGGTGCTTTAGGCTTAAGAGGAATGTTTGAATTTTTAGAATATAATCGTCTTTTGAACTTCGATCGAGCACGTCCCATTTTTCGTCGGCCAATAAAATCTTTTACACACCCAAGTTTTCGGTTATTTTCTTGGAAAAACTCTTCTAAATTTCATGGCGCCCCCGGGTGGACAGTAAAGATTAAAAAAAAAAGGCAACAGAAAAGAAAAGTGACAGTGACACAAGTGCAGAGAAGTGCATCAAAAAATAAAAAGAGTTGGAAAATTCCAACTCTAAAATCTGGTGTGTTGCCCGCGTCCTCAGTGGTTTTGTTTGTATAAAAAGCCTGCTTATAATACCCGTGTCGGCCGCATAGTCCAATTCATCGTTGCTGCTACAGATCAACATCACGCTGCACCAAATGGCAATAGGAGATCACAAGGAGAGGAAAGTGGAATCTGGACTCCAAGAGCGAGCAGAACCTGAGGTATTTGTGCGAAAAATTGAAAGTTAGAGTCGAAGACATTCGTAAATACTCATAAATTGTCTTGTACTGAAAAATTGCACCTCACTTTCAATTCTTGGCACATACGTATGATATAGTAGAGTTGATTGCATGCATTTAAGTAGTGCACATACATATATATAACCCCATATTGCACATACAAACCATAATAAACTCCATCGAACCGCTATTTGGACGCACAATTAAATATTTGTATAACGTTATCTGCAATCACTGTCGCCCCCCTTTTCCCTTCTCGTTTAAAATTCGGTAAAAGTTGGTCCGTTAATCCAAGCCGCGGGTATAACATATAATTCTCAAAATACATACATATATACGTACATACAAGCAGATTTTCGTCTCTCGCTTTCCTTTTTTCACCGTTGCTTGCTGTGTACTTGGTGAGAGAATTTTCGTTGGCGCGCTTTATGAAAACGGAGAGCCAAGTGACGCGCTACCCTGGTTCTTGAGAGTATATTGGTTTTGACTCTCACTTGAAACCAACTTTACACGTCGTGCCTCCACATTCAATTGTTTTCGTTCTCGTTTTCGGACTATTATTGCTCATTATACAGTATATTGATATTATATTGTTCTTTTATCTACCAAAAAACCATTGGTTGTCGGTGCGTACATACATACGTTCGTTAACCCAAGCCGCGGTGTGTAACACTTACATACTTCTTCACATACACACATACATACATAACAGCAGCTTTACCGGTGCATTATTTTCGTTTCTCGTTTTTCGCCACACCGGTGCTTTCTGTGTAGTTGTTGGAAGAATTGCCGCGCTTGAGCAAAACGGAACGACAAGTGACGCGCTACCCTGTTTTCTGAGGGGTATACTGTTTTTTTTGTTGTCACTTTGCCAGTGAAGCGCTACCCTACATTGTGAGGGTATATTGTTTTCGGCTCTCACTTGGAAAGTGGCGCACTACCCTGCAGTGTGAGGGTATATCGATTTTAGGCTCTCTTTGCATCGTTCTTTGGACATTTTTTATTGATCCATCTACAAAAAATAGTGGTTGTCGTCGCGTAGATTATATAAAAAAAAAAAAAAAGGCTGTTTAAATAAAATGGCACAAGAAAATAAGGCTGTTCTCAATGCTGCTTGACTCGGTGGGTTGATCCCATTGCAGTTGGTAGAGCTGCAATGTAGACTCGATATTTTTAAATTCGGCTATCAATGAGGCCATCCTATTGCAGGAGCAAATAGAAGATATTGATTGCAAAAATGAATTTGGAGCCGAGCTAGAAGAAATGGGCATTGTAACCAAGGCAAAGATAATTTCGGTTATCGATGCCTTGAAAGTATCAAGCAACCCGCCGCCCTCGGTATCTGCTGCTACGGCCCCAACTCGTGCTCGACTTCCGAAATTGGCCTTACCGAAATTGAGTGGTAAATATTCGGAGTTTAAAAATTTTATTAGCCTTTTTGAGACTCTCGTTCATAATGATGATAGTATACCGGTGATCGAAAAATTTAATCATTTGATTTCGTGCCTCTCTAATGAAGCATTAGGAACAATAAAGGCGTTCCAAGTCACCGAGGCCAATTATGCAAAGGCTATGGCCAGCCTAAAAGCGCGTATACGACAATGAGTGTTTAATATTTTCAAATCAAATCTCGCACTGTTTAATCTGCCGAAAATCTCGCAACAGTCCGCATCGTTCCTAAGGAGCCTAATCGATACCGTGTCATCGATCTATGGTTCGTTAATGTCGATAGGAGACGATACGAAGATTTCGAATGCAATGCTTATTCATATCGTTTTGAACAGAGTCGACCCAGTGACTAGACAGAAGTGGGAAGAACAGCTTGACTTTGAAAGATTACCACTGTGGTCCGATTGTGAAAAAGTTTTAAATCGTCGATACCAGCATATGTTTGCGGAAGAGTCGACAACGCCAAAGCAAGATAAAGTTCATGCCAAGCAAGTCGCGGACAATCGCAGTTCATTTGCTTGTTCTGCCACTTCCCCAACAGTAAAAGCTCAGCGGACATGCAGCTATTGTTGCAATTCTGGGGAGACCATGTAGTGGCCAACTGCGTGCCATTCTCACGTCTCTCGGTTATGCAAAGGTTTGAGTTTACAAAGTCTAAATACACACAGTGGTGAAGTCGCGCATAAATGGTAGCGAGTTCTCTTTTGATTTCTGGATCCTGAAATCAATTTCAGGTTATCACCCTGACCAGTCAGTTAATGTAACTGATTGGAAAATTCCAAAAGAACCTACCACTGGCAGACCCTATTTTTACAAGCCACAAAGAATAGACATGCTGATTGGAGCTGAATCATTCTTTGAGTTACTAGCTGTTGGTCAAATCAAGCAAGGTCCGGACTATCCATTTCTTCAGAAGACCCTTCTTGGCTGGGTTGTTTCGGGAAAATATGTTTCCAAAAGTCCTGCCCTTCAAACTGCAAGCAGTTTGAGTTGCAGTGAAGAGTTGTTGGTTTCCATTGATAGGACCTTGCAAAGTTCTGGTCACTGGAAGAAATGCCATCTCCAAAGAAACTTATTTCGCCGGAGCACACATTGTGTGAAAATTACTTTCGGAAGACGACTCAGGTATTACCATCAGGTCGGTTCGAAGTAAGGCTGCCGTTTAAATCAGATTCAAATTGTTTGGGCAACTCCTTTGAGGTTGCGAAACGGCGGTTTTTGTCGCTCGAAAGAAGATTGTCTCGTGACCCTGAGTTGAAGAGAATGTATTTGGAATTCATGGAAGAGTACCTCTCCTTAGGTCATATGTCGCTCACGGAAAATACTGTTCCTCCTACTCCACACTAGGCCGTCAGCCACTCGGGTGATACAGGGGGAATCACGGGTAATGGTCCGACCCGCGATCACTGTACTCCGGGCGGGGGCGGGGTTGCATGGGGCCGGGGCTTGAATAAAATCTTGGATGCTGCCACGCTCCAGCTTTGGATGCAGTGGAATCGCGGGCGGTCGGACCTGCCGTAACTGTACACACCAGTGGAAGTGCGACTATACTCTCCTCGTGAGGGCGGCTGGTAACAGGTCCTTGGTACGGTTTGGTCTCTGCCAAGGATGCTGGCTAATGGTAGTCGGGCGGGGAAAGAAAACTCTCAGTGCAAATTACCCCAATCCTAGGTGGAACAGCATGCGCTGATGGATGCGTGGCCGAGGGGGTGCTCGGTCGTTAGTATGCGAACTCTGGATACCTGCCGACCTCCAGTTGAAATCAGGCTTCCCGGGGCACGCGGGCTATGCCTCGGGTGACTAACCCCTTCCCGCCTACTCGTGGGACAAAAATATGCCAATCCATTTTAAACATTAAAAACAACACCGCAAAAGGGCTCGGTACTCCTCATTAAAGTACCGGAGGGACAAGACCATCCCTCTACATCAATGCCTGGGAAACCAGGTCCAAAGAAGACGGGGAAGGAGAC
The DNA here is from genome assembly GCA_009664405.1 of Drosophila bifasciata. Lineage (NCBI taxonomy): Eukaryota > Metazoa > Arthropoda > Insecta > Diptera > Drosophilidae > Drosophila > Drosophila bifasciata. The sequence continues at coordinate 26,849,495 of CM019044.1, forward strand.
TGAGTCGGTCCACCGTCTTCCAGCAGAATCCCGCTGCGGGGAGGGCTCCGATAAGCCAATCGGGCCCATCCACGTCGATCGCGGGCCACCGGGGCCAAACCGGTCACCGGGGTGGCTGCTAAGCTCTTTGCGTTATCGCGGCTGGTAAGCGCCTCGCGACCGGGGAAACCACGGCAACCTCGGCAGGCGGCGGGTAGTCAAGCGGAGGAGGCAAGCCGTCCTACCAGGACAGGAGGCGCGCTGCCTTTATACTGGCCAACGACGATCCGGGTATGTGGCATCGGCGAAGGGGATGGAGCAGAGGGAATTTGTGGGCCAGCTCAAGCTATCCCAAACTTCCAACCAGCCAAATCCGGAAAGGTAGTAGCCAAGCCCCGAACAAGCGGCAACGCTCGGCGGAGGACAACGCCACACAGCCAGGCCAAGCCCAGCAAGCCAAGCGGGTGAAGACGCACCTTACCAACAGGTCTTTTGCGGAGGTGGCGAGGGCAAAACCCTGGTTGGCGTCCTGGATAGGGGCGCCAAGGACGGTAATTCCCCGTGACAAGTGGCACCTGGTGGACGCGGAGCTCCAGGACCGCTTCTGGAGGAACTCTGCCACAGAACGGTGGACCCCGCCCAAATGTGAGGACGCCGGGTGGCATCAGGGCATGGTGAAAGCCATCGCCTGCCAAGATGCGCGCTCGGCCATGGCTATCATGAAGGCGGTGGCGGAGCTCGAAGGGAAGTGTATCCGGGAGCCAAACTGGAGGCCGTACGCTGGGAAGACGTCCCCAAGCAGACCGAGGGGCCCGAGCGTGGGTGTCGGTCAAACCTGCAGAACCACAGAAGATTCTCAGGTTCTGCGGGTCAACCCCACCTTCCTACAGCCGATTGGAAGGTGGCCAAGGTCGAAGGTCGCAGGGCAGAGGCGACAGATTATCCTCGTCCTGAACGAGGAGTCGCTAGCGCTCCTTGGAAGTCGTCTGGAGTGGTGGACTATGGTTACCGTAAAGGTGACCATAGTCCCCTACAAAATGACTCGAAGGAAAGCAAGCCGAGGTCCAGCCAGATCTCGAGTTTTTGAAGTCCCGAGCGGGGAGCCAACCCGAGGCGTCGGACGTGGCGTCTATGATATCAGACGATATCTAGATCGCTACGAGTCCGACGCGAGCGATGGCCAGAGGTCTCGGACGCATCGACGTCGGGGAGGACGACGACTCCCCGGACAGCGACGTCGACACGACAGTGGTGAAGGCGTGTCTCAGGAATGTCCCTGACACTCCTGCAGATAAACCTCCACCATTGTAAGGCGGCATGCGCTGCCTTACTGCTCCACCTAGCCAAGGGTGGGGCCGACATAGTCCTCATTCAGGAACCTGGATCGCCCCGGAAACAGGGTCTCCGGTTTGAGGACTCCTGACTACGCTTTGCCAGCTGACTCCCCAGGTAAAATACGCACCTGCATTCTTGCAAAAAAGAGAACTGCACTTATTTTTTGCTCCCAAATTTCAGCAATGAAGACCTCACGGCGGTGAGCCTCGAAGGCCAGGAGCGCTCACTCCGCATCTGCTCGGCGTATATGGGTCACGACCAGCCAGACCCGCTAATCCACACGCGCCCGCCAGGGGCGCTCGTCGCAAACTGCGAGGCCAAAGGACATCGGCCTTTTAGTGGGATGCGACGCCAACGCTTACCACAGTCAGTGGGGAAGCACCGACACGAACGAACGGGGTGAGTCCCTTTTTAATTACTTACTGACCACACAGATGGTCATCTTAAACCGTGGGGATGACCCCACCTTCTGGACCTTACGCTTGCCTCTCATACGCTGCAGGATAATATAGTATCCTGGAGGGTCTTGAAGAACACTCCTTCTCCGGACCACAGGTACGTAGAAAGTGTCTTTACGTTCACCATACCGAGACCAGCCCAGTTCCGTAACCTCCGGAGGACGTTCGCTGGACTCGCTATGTGGACCTTCTTAGCCAAACTCTCCCCGAGACACCACCTAGGGAGGATTTCTCAGGGGAGACCACGACTCGTCTGGTAAAGGTCTTTACCGACGCCTGCAACGCAGCGCTAGACAAAGCCTGCCCACCCGGAAAAACCAGGTCGGAAGAAACCGGCATGGTGGACTCCGACGCTGGGGAGCTCGGCGATCCTCACGGAGACTTTTAACAAACAAAAGCTCTTAACGTTGAACAGAACTGGACCGAATACAAGGCAAGTCTGTCGACCTATAATAAAAGAACTCAGGAAAGCCAAACGCGCGTCGTGGCGCCAGTTCTGCACTGAAATCGAGTAACTCTGAAGCCTCGCGCTTACGCAAAAGTACTCTCGAAATCAACCCCAACTTTGGGGTATTTCGTTAGAAGGCCGACCAATCTGGACGACATCCAGTTCGAGTCGCTAAGCCTCTCCTTCTGGAGTACACATTTCCCGGGATGCGCTGTGAACAGGCCAACCTACAGGCGCATCCCTCTAACGTCCCAGGCTCAATTCTGAACCTGCTAAGTCAGGAGAATATATCCTGGGCTATAAAAGCTTCAAGCCCTACAAATCCGCGGGACCAGACGACATCATCCCTGCCCAGCTGATCAAGCCGGACAAAAGAGCCATAAATTGGCTCAAAACTCTTACGAGGGATTTTCTCCCACGGACAAATCCGAAGACATGGCTTCGAGCAAAAGTTGTCTTCATATCCAAGGCAGGCAAGCCCTCGCACACTGCCCCTAAAGATTTCAGACCAATAAGCCTGTCGTCTTTTCCTCCTGAAGGCGATGGAACGGCTTTTAAGTCTGCATCTCCAGGGCGACCATATCGCCGAATCAAATCTCTGATTCTCAACATGCCCATCGGAGGGGAAGATCCACCGAAACGGCCCTACACGCGATCACATCGATCATAGAATCGTCCTCAGCTGCAAGGGGGTATACCCTGGTAGCCTTCGCCCGACATTGAGGGGGGCTTTCAATAACATCATCATCCGTCCGCCATCACGAGAGCATTGACTGACCTGTGGGTTCTCTCGGACGGTGAGTCTCATCGATCCAGATGCTGCAATGCAGGACCGTTGAGGCATCACTGGGGACGTCAACATCTACCAGGTTTGTCAACAGAGGCACCCGCAGGGCGAGTCCTCGCCCCTCTATGGAACGTAGCAGTGAATGTACTGCTGCGGGAGATAAAAAGGGTGGCGGATGCCGCGTGGTGGCGTATGCGGATAACGTCGCTATAGCATTCTCTGGGAAGTTTCCACAGACCTATTGCATGACAAGCACTCTCACAAAACTGTCTGAATGGGCGGCCAAATGTGGGCTAAGTGCTAACCATCAAAAGACGGAACTTGTACTATTCACCAGGAAATACAAGATTCCGACACTTACCCCACCGAAACTATGCGGAGAGCCGCTAGTTTTCAGCAACCAGGCCAAAAATACCTTGGCCTCATCCTCGATAGGAAGCTCGACTGGAAGCTGAGTTTTAGAGAGGTTGAAGACAAAAGGCCACAGTAGCCCTCTACACCTGCAGAAAAACATCGGTCTAAAGTGGGGCATGACGTGCATAGTCCGATGGCTATACACCGCCATCATACGACCAATCCTGATCTACGGGGTAGTGGTCTGGTGGCCAGCCCTGACACAAAACTTGTCTTGACAAACTCACAAGAGTCCAACGCATGGCAGAGCTATGCATAACTGGCGGACTTCGCACACTACGTAAAGTGAAGCCCTCGATACCATGTTGTACCTTCTACCTGTAGAACTTATGGGGAAAAAAAAGGTTGCAACACTCGCCCTTAGAATGGGGAATCCAACCTGTGGAAAACCACCACGGTTGGCCATTCGGGAATACTAATAAAACTCCTGCAACTTCCAGTGAGGACAGACTACTGCATCCCAAGTGACTACCTCTCGACGCCTTTCCAGGTATCCATCCCACACAGGAGGACTGGGAGAGGGCGAACCTGGACCTGCGAATGCGATCCACTTCTACACTGATGGCTCAAAATTAGACGGCCGCGTGGGGGCGTCTTCTGCGATGAGCTCAACATCAGTCTCTGCTTCAGACTTCCGGACCACTGCAGCGTGTTCCAGGCAGAGGTCCTAGCCATAAAAGGAGGCCATTTCCATCGTCTCCAAACATTCTCTAGACGGACACTCGGTGTGCGTCTTCTCAGACAGCCAAGGGCAATTAAAGGCTCTTGGCTCTATTTCGAACTCAACGACCGTAAACGACTGTCGCAGGGTCTCTAAATGAGACCGCAGAGCAGCGGGGATCTCTCCCTAATATGGGTCCTGGACATAGGGACATTGTCGGGAACGATGCCGCCGACGAGCTAGCTAGGCGGGGCACTACTGTACCTCTCCTTCCGGAGGCAGCAAAGTGGCAATGCCTCTAGCTACGTGCAGGCTATTAACACACGAGGCTTTCGAGCAAAATTGCTGACAGGCGATGGCAGCTGACCATCACATGCAGAACTTCAAGAGCGATTTGGCCAAATCGTTCGAAAAAAGCGCTCGGAAGAGCTTTATAGACTCAGCAGAGCACATTGCTCCGCCGTCACCCGAGCCATAACGGGGCACTGGCAGATCGGCACACATGCTGCACTGTTGTCGATCCCTCACAACGACTTCTGCAGAAGTTGTAGGGACGAGGAGGAGGAGGAGTCGGTTCATCACTTCTTCTGTCTCTGCCCGGCCTGGGGAAACCGAAGACTACGGTTCCTCGGGGCCCCTTTAAAACAGATATTTCGGACCTTTCCGAAATCAAACCGGGGACTCTGTCCAAGTACATCCAAGCCACCGGATGGGACTGCCCCTTAGCTCGGCACTCTCTCTTTCTCCACGGCTGGGGCCAGGATTTGGGGCTCGCGCCCTTGCGGCATCACAATGGTCCACTAACTGGACCAAGTGAGCGGGGGGGCCTCACCTCCGCTACCGCATTAATTTAACCTCAACCTACTCCACACTACGTAATTCCACATCAGTGTGTCCTTCGGCCCCAAAGTACGTCTACCAAGTCGTCGTGTTCGATGCGTCGTCAAAGACATCCTCTCAGGTGGCCTTGAATGAGATTCTGATGGTCGGACCGACCATTCAAGAGGAATTATGCTCAACGCTGCTCCGCTTCCGTCTGCAAGGTTCGCCCTGACTGCCGACGTAAATAAGATGTATCGCCAAGTAATGGGTAATGAAGCGGATAGGCAGTTTCAGATGATAGTAAGCGGAGAAGAGACCCATCTGAATCCTTTTTGAGATTGTATAAGCTTAACACCGTGACTTTGGGACTGGACCAGCCGTTTTCTTGGCTATCCGGTGTTTAAAAAGGTTGAGTGAGTCTGCAAAACTATCATTCCCTAAAGCTGCTGACGTTATTGGGTCCGACTTTTACGTTGATGACATGTTGACTGGTGCTGCATGCGTAGAGGAGCTAAGGGCAATTAAGTCCGAAGTGTCTTAGGCTCTTCAGACCGCAGGGTTTGAGTAAGCGAAGTGGTTTTCGAACTCACCTGAGATTACCCGCATCTGAGAACACAGTCAAGCCCATAACGATCTCGGATTCAGAATCGACCAAGGCGTTAGGAATTTCATGGTTGCCTAATGAAGACGCCTTTCAGTTCAGAATTGACAATGAAGTCATGGGTCTCCGAGCGACAAAACGGAACATACTTTCGGTGACATCGAAGTTGTTCGAGTTATTGGATTGTTAAGTCCTATTGTCATAAAGGGGCAAGATCCTATTGCAGGAACTTTTGGCTTAACAAACTAGATTGGGATGAGTCGAATCCGATGCATTTGGAAACAGCATGGAATATGTCGAAAAATACAGTATCTCAATTGGAAGAGATATCCATACCTCGGTTTGTGTATATACCGATCTGATCTCACCGGTCTAGATATATGCCTTCGCGGACGCCTCCATGAGCTTATGGAGCGTGCGTCTATATACGTAGCAGAACTGCAGAAGGTTTGAAGATATCGTTGTTGACGTCAAAGTTCAAAAATAGCGCCGCTCAAGAACAAAAAACGCTTGAAAAATTTTTGATTTGTGCCGCTCACCTTCTTGCGGATCTCTGCCACAGAATCAAGAAAGTTAGTTGGGTCCCTATCGAAACGATATCCCCTTTCTCCATAGTCAGACTCTGAAGTGAAGTCACTGGATTCGGTCGCATCCATCTACGTGGCTGAGATTCAAGACTGGTCAGATGAAGCTACGTGGCGGCATGTCCCTACAAAACCGAACCCAGCAGACATTCTGTCAAGAGGTCAAAGAAATCGATAAGTCAATCTGGTTCGAAGGACCATCATTTCTTGAAGGATGAGGAAGAGATTGGCCTAAAACCCTCATTTCGAGCCTTCCGGAAAATGTTGAGCTGGAGTGGGTGGGGAACGGTCGGATTGACCGCTGCCGTGGACTTTTCGGAGTTGGTAGATGTCGTCGAAGGATTCTCGTCACAGACTTGGTTCGAGTCTTCAACGGTTGAACCTATTCATCCATGAAGACACTGGTACTATGGTGTACTTTTTCGTTATTGAGGGGTAGGGGGCAACTCAGTTAAGTTCCTATATCATACAATGCCAAGTTTCTTTTGCTCTTGATTAATCGCTCGCAATTCGTGCGGAGTTATTTTCGTCATATGCACAATACCAATTTTTTATGTCGGCCCATCAGAGCACTTGTGAGCATCCTCCGGCAGAGTTTTTTGGATCGTAAACGCTCAAGAGGTCTGCAGTCAAACAGTTCGATCGTGTATTCGCTGCTTTAAATATAAGCCTCGACTGCTGACGCAACTAATGGGAAATTTTTCCGCAGACCGGCTCCGTGCTGTCCGCCCATTTTTAATTTTCGGCGTTGATTTTGGGACCAGTCGCCGCACATGGGAGGACTATGGGAGGCACAAAGTGACGTCTGCAATATAGGAGCTCGCCACGGTCCTCGTCGGAATCGAGGCCGTGCTGAACTCCAGGCCGTTGAAGCCATCAGCCAGGACCCCAGCGACGGCGAGGCCCTCACACCCGGGTACCTGCTGACAAACCGGTCGCTCATCAGCCCTCCAGCACTGCGGACTCCAGACCAGGAGGTCTCAGCTGCTTGCGGCGATGGTAACTTGTCTCGTCAGTCAGGCAGGCGTTTTGGCGGCGAATAAGGCGAATATGGTCCCGCGAATATGTCCTGGGCCTGCAGGTGCGGGCCAAGTTCAATCCAACGGAACCGACGTCGAGGAGGGAGACATCGTCCTCGTGGCAGAAGACAACATGCCTGCCGGAGTGGATATGGAGGATAATCGCCACGCACGCAGGGGGAGGATTTCATGGTCAGAGTAGTCGACGTTAGGAGGAGCGACGGAGGAAGTGTTTCGGAGGGCCATCCATAAGCTGGCGCCTCTACCAATGAGTTGAGCTGCGCAGGCCTTCAACGGGCCGGTGTTTCGTTAGTTTAGGAATTTGTTTGACCATGAAGTCTAGTGTAAGTAGGTTAGGGCAAAAGGGGGCAATAAAGCTCTCTCTCGCTATCAGCGATTTTTCGCTCAGGTTCTTAGGACCGTTAGTTATCTAATAAACAAGATTTGTGTATGAATTTGTTAGAATATAATCGTGGACCAACATCATTTGAATTTTCGAGCGCACGTCATTATTTTTTCGGCCCGTAAATCATTTAACGATTGAAGTTTTCGGTAAATGACGTTCGCATTGGGGGTTGGAGGTTGTTTTGCGAATATTGTCATTAAACTGAAAAGCAATTCGGATGCTTTGCGCAATTATCAGAGCCACTGCTGGTTGGGTATTTTATATCCTCAAAATTTACAAAATACATTTTTAAAACGTTTTTTTATTCGATTTACTTCAAACGGGTGCTATAAACCATGTGCCACAGTGTCACAACGCTTTACTATATTTTAAAGTCAAAAAAAGCCTTTTTTTAGGATGGTTTGTACAGTTTTGTCGTTCCGAAATACTCCAGTTTTTCAACTAAGAACTGGGATGTTCTAATTCGTAGTTTATTTTATTGCGTTTGTGCATATTTTATTGGATAATTTTAAATGAAATTATCATTAACGATATTAACGACCAAATATTTCGAGCTATCGAAAAGTAACAAAACAACAAAACCCGTCTGATTTTTTTTGGATGCACAAAAACTCGAAAAACGTTAGAGTTCGATAACCCGGACCATTCGAGCACAAGGTATGCATTGGCACGGCGGTCCTCTCAAAATTGTTGGATGGTTTAGCACGGTTCGTGTCCTTCTTCCGGGCACTATTAACCAAAACATGAAAGGCTAAGACCGTTTTGCATTCAAAAGCCAAATGAAGAAGTTGAATATCAACTTTCTTATTTTGCTAGCGTAAACTATGGACAAATCTGAGCACTAGGATTTAACCTCGTTGAAAGATATTCAATGGCCTATTGAATAAGAAACACACATCACATTCTGTGATTTCAGAACAAGTATGCCTGTAGTCAAACCGGGCTATTTCTTGTTTAATAGCCCTTATTCGGATTTTAAAACATCTAATTTGCGCACTCTGTGAAACTCGGTCAGATTGCTACAATTGTACGTTTTCACTTTTTGTATACCCGTACTCGATTTGTAAAAGGACATATTGTTAGACATTGATAATTGCATATTTTAACAATTCTGGCTTATAATTTCCAACCTATTAATTTTTTATATTTTTGATCAGCATCAAATAGCCAGTCGATTCAGCCCTGAAAATGTCCGTCCGTCTGTCCGTCTGTCTGTCTGGTCTTGCTTATCGCCAATTTTGCTGGAACAAAAAAAGATGTCAATGAGATAGCAAACTTCTTATCTATTTTGATATCTCACTCCAAGAAAAATGTTTCCAATATTTCCCCGCCAATTATCGCCCAAGAAATGTAAACATTATCAGTCAATTTCCACAATTTTAAATATAACAAATTGCCAAAAATACAGTATCATAGTAAAAGTTGACCATATCTATCACGTGCTCAAATCTGAATCCGGATCGGATCATTTTTGCAACGGTACAAAACATGCTGAAAAACTATGACTACTTTTTCGCACTTAAACTATTTCGACTCGATTTGAAATTAACAAATGACAAACGTTTAATTCAACATTCTGGGAGAAAGGCCAATGGGACTATTATCAATTTGTTTCTGTGGGACTACTAGTGGACTGTCGTACTGATAAAACTTCCCACGGTGTTCGACGTTGGGTGAACTGCCGCTATTCTTCCGTAGGGGCTCTCCAGCGGTATTGTTCAAACATTTCAGCGCGGAATGGTCTGTTATTACGTCGAGCCGGTATCCCTCTAGGTAGCATCGTAGTTTTCGGATTGCTCAAATGACGGCTAGGCATTTCCTTCTCGGTGGCGGAGGTAGTTTCCTTCGGACTGGTTCAAACGTCGGCTGACATAGGCGATGACGCGTTCCTTTCCTTCGATTTCCTGCGTGAGGACGGCGCCTATACCGAGATTGCTGCATCTGTTTACGGTGAAACTTTACGTTGAAATCCAGAGGCGGAAGGCGAGTACGGGGTGGGATCGTGAGTTGTTCCTTTAGATGGTTGAAGGATGCTTGTTGTTCGGCGGCGCATGTCCATGTTTGTCCTTTGGTGCGAGGTAGCTGAGACATTGGCTGGACTACTG
>CM019044.1:26859413-26903989 GCA_009664405.1 Drosophila bifasciata
AACACAATAATTGGGACAAAAATGTGAAACTTTCAAGATAGAGAGTGCTGAGCTTACTACGTAAAACACTAGCATTCTGGTAGGTAACTAAAGGAGATCAAACTAGTTTTTTGGATGGGTGGAAGTAGAGCGGGAAGATGAAGATGGAGCACTGGATGGAGCACTGTTCTGACTGCCGGGGAGAGTTATGGGGGGCCTATTCTTCTTCTTAGCCTTATATCCTTTCACAACCAAGTGCTCTGGTGCAATGGTGTCGAAATGAGATATTTCACAACCAAAATTGATCTTGTATTTTTTATACCCGTACTCGAAGAGTAAAAGGGTATATTGTATTTGTGCTAAAAGTGGATGTGTGTAACACACAGAAGGAGAGCGTTTCCGACCCCATAAAGTATATATATTCTTGATCAGCATCAATAGCCGAGTCGATATCGCCCTGTCTGTCCGTCCGTCTGTCCGTCTGTCCGTCCGTCCGTCTGTCCGTCTGTCCGTCCGTCCGTCTTGTTTGTCGCCCATTGCTCGAAGGCTATAAGAGCTAGAGCAACCAAACTTTTATCCAGTCTGATGTGGTATCTCACTCCTAGAAAAGTGTTTCAAAATTTCGCCCCGCTCACTTCCGCCGCCACAAAGGGCGCACATCTGTGGCGGCCACAATTTTGACAATAACAAAACTAAAATGCAGAATCATAGAGACAGCCCATATCTATCAGGGGCCCAAATCTGAATCGGATCGGATCATTAATATAGCCACAATAGAGGCAAATGTACGAAAAAACTTCGCTCCCTCCCTTTCGCACTCACACAAAATCGAGTCGATTTGGTTTTCGTAAATATGAACGCCTGGATCTCAGAGACTATAAGAGCTAGAGCAACCAAACTTTTGCCCAGACTCCTGTAATACCGAACCTGAACAAGTGTATTTCAAAATTTCGCCCCGCCCCTTCCGCCCACACAAAAGACGAAAATCCACAATTTTGAAGATAGAAAAAACCAAAAATGCAGTATCAAAAGAAAATGATAGCCATCTACCCGGATTCCCGTTTAGTTCGAATCGGATCGTATTTGTAGCCACAATGATCAAATGAATTTTCAGCAGCGGGAATACCCCGCCGTTCTGTGTTTCCCCTCGTCCGATTGCTGCTTAAGTCATTTTATTGGGGTTGGTGTCGCAGCAGATTCTCTCACACACACACTCACGCTCAAACATGCTGCCTCGTGCGGTGGCGTGTGTTGTTGTGAGGAACTGATGTAGATGTAGATGTCGATGACAGATGTAGCAAAAATGTAAAATGTAAAAACTGAAAAAACATTTTCAAATTCCCATAAATCACTGAGGACGGGTATAAAAAGTAGAGTCGCGTTCGAAGCGACTCCGTACGTTCTTTCTCGTAAAGTCTTGATTTTATGTTTTTATACCCGTACTCGAAGAGTAATAGGGTATATTGTATTTGTGGTAAAAGTGGATGTGTGTAACACACAGAAGAACGTTCCGACCCCATAAAGTATATATATTCTTGATCAGCATCAAAGAGCCGAGTCGATATAGCCATGTCTGTCCGTCCGTCTGCATCCGTCTGTCCGTCCGTCTTGTTTTTCACTCATTGCTCGAGGCTATTAGAGGCTAGACCAATCAAATTTTTTCCAGACTGATGTGATATCTCACTCCTAGAAAAAGTGTTTCCAAAATTTCGCCCCGCCCACTTCCGCCCCACAAAGGGCGCACATCTATGGCGTCCACAATTTAAAGATAGCGAAAGCGACAATGCAGAATCATGGGGCAGCCTATATCTATCAGGGGCCCAAATCTGAATCGGATCGGGTCATTAATATAGCCACAATAGAGGCAAATGTACGAAAAACTTCGCTCCATCCCTTTCGCACTCACACAAAATCGAGTAATTTTGGTTTTCGTAAATATGAACGCCTGGATCTCAGAGACTATAAGAGCTAGAGCAACTAAACTTTTGCCAAGACTCCTGTAATACCGAACCTGAACAAGTGTATTTCAAAATTTCGCCCCGCCCCTTCCGCCCCCACAAAAGACGAAAATCCACAATATTGAAGATAGCAAAAACTAAAAATGCAGTATTGTAGAGAATGACCATATCTACCAGATTCCCGAATTTGGTCCAGATCGGATCATTATTATAGCCACAATGATGAAATGAATTTTCAGCAGCAATGCCCCACCTCCTCTTGCGGCGTAAGTCAATTATTGGGGTTGATTGTGGCTGCAGCTTCTCTCACACACACACTCACGCTCAAACATGCTGCCTCGTGCAGTGTACGTGTGTTGTTGTGAGAACTGATGTAGATGATGTAGATGTAGATGTCGATGACAGATGTAGCAAAAATGTAAAATGTAAAAATGATAAAACATTTTAAAATTCCACATAAATCACATGTGTACTGACTGAGTACGGGTATAAAAGTAGAGTCGCGTTCGAAGCGACTCCGTACGTTCTTTCTCGTTTTAATATCTATTGCTTTCTATTGTTGAAAAGAAATGGATATATAAATATTACTTCATTTTAATATTGAACAGTATAACTTTTGTATTGTTTGTTGTTACATCTAGATTGAATGAATGATTGAATGAGTCGTAATATTTTAGAACAATTGACTAAGACTCGAAACGTATTGAAGAGAAAATTTCATGAGCTTAAGCAGCTGAATAATAAAAATGCTTTTCAATTGGAAGAAACTTTTAGATTGATTACAGAACCTTAACATGAACTTGTTAACAAGAATAAGAAACTCGAAATTTATGATAGTAAACATGAACTCAAAGATCAGAAGAAGAAGCTGGAGCTTACTTTTAGTGTTAATGATTTTAAGAATTAAAAATGTCTCTATTAAGAAACGAAATTCGATTGGAGAACCCATGTATTCTGACACTAGTATTAGTATTTATTTTGATGGAAATGAAAATGTTCTTGATGGTGATGATGATGATGATGACAATCATGAATTCTTTTTCTCAATCAAATATACTCGTAGAAGAGAATGAAGTTGAGAGATCAACAAGTGTTAGCTTGATTCTTAATATCAGTCAACTAACAAGAGATAAACTTTTAGATAAGGCTTATGGTCCCATTAATGGAGCTTCCAAATCACAACTTATGTTGCAAAGCAGCACACTAAATATATAAAAATAATAAAATTCACCATCAAGGGAAAACTTGGAATCCTTTATGACCTGGTCTATTGATTCATTGATTTGAAACACTTTTCTAGGAGTGAGATATCACATCAGTCTGGAAAAAATTTTGGTTTCTACCTCTTATAGCCTCCGAGCAAATGGGGCGACAAACAAGACGGTCAGGCAGACAGTCAAAATTGCACAGCAGACAGACGGACAGACATGCTCTTTATCGACTCGGCTAATTGATGCTGATCAAGAATATCCACTTTTACCACCAACAATACAATATACCCTTTTACTCTTCCAGTACGTGTATAAAACCAATTATAGCTAACTTTTATAAGTACTCTTTTAGAAATGGAAGCCTCAATGGGAGGTTTTGTAGATGTGAGCAGAAGAGGCTTCAATAGATATTTTCTAGTTGAATACGATGATATGGATATAGGTGTAAAATGTCACTACAGGTCTAAGCTGTATAGGGAAGTCTCATTTTCGAATAAATTTACACCTATATTAGAATAAGTGTTTTGAATTTGCAGAAGTTCTCAGTCCTACAACATTGCAAAATAAAGAGCAAAGAGATAAACAACTCAGATTTCGTCTATACAGAAAACAAGTACACAATAGAATACAGTTTAAAAATCCAAAAACAGGATAATAATACAGTACCTTATTTCACAGAAATTCAGGAAGTGATCAAGCACTATCGCTAACTGAATAGTATTTACAGGATTAAGAAGAGGCAGATCCAGTTATTAGATGAATATCTTACTAATGCCGAGAAACCCTCATAAGGGTAATGAAGTATTAAAAAATAAATACATTATATGGAAAACCCAATTTTAAATCCCGTTTTAAGAAATGCAAAATTTTTTTATAGGTTTTAAACCTCCTCTCCCCCCATTTGCAGCTCACCTCTTATAGTGCTTAGGAGGAGATGAATAATAATCCAAGAGGCTTATTGCTGTAAAGTTTTTTTTTTTTTTTTAATTGATTCTAATTATATTTCTTATTACTTCAACAGAAAATGTAAATATCATACGAAAAATTCCTTTTTTGTAATATGGAAAGAGGGGTAGTTTGTAGAAGATAGGGATGCCAATTTGGTTATTGATTATGTTTCTAATAGAACGTGATCATGAGTTGATAGCCTTAGATAGGGTATCAATGATGGGAAATTGTAGTCGTTTGAAATCAAATCAAACTTACAAACGAAGCAAATCATCAGTCGGAATCATCGGAATTCTGAAGGAGATTCTCGAATCAAAACGTGTTCACCACAAAATTTTCCAGTCAAAACAGTTGCTTTAAGTAAATTAGTCATAACTTCTTTCACAGCAAGTCTTGTAACATTACAAAAAGTCGTGGTGGATTAAGATTCCGCAGCATAATTATGGTGGCTCAAACTTTTCCTTGTAAATTGTATGGTAAATTGTATGTATCCTGGTAAATCCAATGAATCCCAATGAAATCCAACAAATATGTATACTTACATATAAGTTAAGAACTAAGTACATAAGTTATTCTCTTTTTGTGTCATACATTGTCATTCACTCGATCATAAGTAATTTGGATGCCCTCAGCAACAAATTACAACAACACTTAACACACAGCCTTAAGCATTCTGTTTGCCCTCAGCAACAAAGTAGTATTTTGTAAACAATGCTGACTCGCTACTAAGAGTTCTGCGCGCAGCAACTGTAAACGGACACCGTGTTGCTTGCGCAAGAATGCTGAGTCGGCACGCCGACTCGAGCGAATGGCGTGATGCATTGACTTTGCAGGGCTAACTTAAGTTCGAATATTTTCTGTAGCCTTCAGTCTTAAGAACACAATACAACCAAACAGTTCGTTTGCCAAATAAAGTTCGTACTCGGTGAATTCCGTAATCGTTTAATTATTGAAGTTATTGATGTTGACTGAGCCTTAGCCAGCAACACGCGTAATAATAAACCCCACAGCAGATAACTCTGCCAACATCCCAACATAGCAGCTAACCCTGCCCATCAACGACATCCACATACGCACCCGACGTGTCATCTACTTGAGCTACGCCATCAGAGACTACGCGGGACCGCATTGGATTATTGGCATAACCAATAAAATAAGAACCCATTGTCATGTAAGTTCATAAGTGATTTCGGTTTGAAGAAATTATTACCGATACGTGTGATCTTAAAAAACCAAAAACAAGTAAAGTAAATATTGCTGCATTTTTTCTGCCAGCATTTCATTTTAAACGTTGCATACTTTTGCTAAAATTTGTTGCATACTTTTACCAGCGTTATTTTCAAAAAACATTGCATACCGTAAACAAAACTATTGCATACTTTTGTTAAAATCGTTGCATACTTTTACCAGCGCTCTTTTAATAAAGCATTGCATACCTTACACAAGTAATTACTGCATACTTTCGGCAGCACTACATTTTTTGCTGCATACCCCAAGTTACAATATTTTCTATTATTGCCAACAGTTTTACATGCCGACCTTTCACGATCGGCCTAAGTTTTTGAAAAGTGCCAACCATAAGCCAATGAGTTGGAATTATAGAGAGGTAAAAAGTTGAATATAATAGTGACGATAGTTGGGAGGGGAAGTTAATTGCTCAGTAGATCCTACTCCAGCAGACACCGCTGTAATTGAAGAAATGGAGCCAGCTCAAATTCAGGCTCTCGTTGAGGGTGCCGTCAGGCAAGCTTTAGCGCAACAACAGAATCAATTTCAAGCACAAATATCCGCTTTGGCTACACAAGTACAGAGTTTGCAGGTAGAAGCGCCCCAAATCATCACATACGAGAAAATTTCCGTCGATCCCACCGCTAGATGCGATATCCCCTTAGACATTATTAAGTCTGTGCCGGATTTCACCGGTGCGCAGGACGAGTATGTAGCGTGGAGGCAAGCAGCCATCTACGCGTACGAACTATTCAAGAATTTTCCAAAGAGCACTGCACACTACCAAGCGGTTGCGATCATTAGGAATAAAATCAAAGGCCCAGCTGGAGCCTTACTAGTGTCTCACAATACTGTCCTTAATTTCGATGCAATACTAGCTAGGTTAGATTGCACATACTCGGATAAAACATCCTTTGCGTTTGTTGAGACAAAGTTTGGAGTTAGTCTCGCAGGGCGAAATGTCCCTCATGCAATACTACGATGACGTTGAAAAGAAACTCACGCTCGTTACCAACAAAATCGTAATGTCTCACGACCAAGAAGGCGCCGATTTGCTCAACCGGGAGGTTAGAGACGACGCCTTACACGCCTTTATCTCCGGGCTTAAAAGTCATTGAGAGCGGTTGTGTTTCCTGCACAACCAAAAGATCTACCATCCGCTCTGGCCCTGGCCAGAGAAGCAGAAGCTAGCATTGAGAGAAGCATGTTTGCCAACTCTTACGCTAAAGCCTTGCAGGACCGAGCGCAAATTGCTGAGGGTAACAAAATCCGTGCCCAAGGCAAACCGACCAGATTTAACAAAAGATGATCAAAATCAGGAGAGAAATCCCCATTTTGTGAAGCGCCAAAAGGGCGGTCCCCAGCCCCAGGCCCCTAAAGACAATCAAACCGAGGCTCCTCAGCCCATGGAAGTTGACTCTTTCCTCCAGATATAGACAAAACCGACTATAGCAAGCGTCAGGCTAACGAATCCAACGCACCAAAACGCAAGAGTTCGTCAGACCGTTCAACAGGTCAAAGACGCCAACGCGTTAACAATGTTGTACAAACAGACTCCAAAGAAGCTGTAACAGAGTACGAAGGCAGCCAAAGAGGCAGTTGAAGAGTTAGAGAGTGAGAACGAGTACGCACCTGGTGACGACTCGGTTAATTTTTAGGGAACACTCCCGGCTTCCGTACATTGAACGGCGGTTGGCTGGGAGAACTCTGAAGATGTTGATTGACACTGGCGCGGCAAAAAATTATGTTAAGCCCTTAACAGAGCTAAGAACCATAACGCCGGTCGCCAAGTCATTCTCGGTAAACTCGATCCACGGGTCTACCGAAATCAAGCGCAAATGCTTGATGAATATTTTCAAACATACCTCCCCATTTTTCTCCTCGACACCTAAACTCTTTCGACGCGATCATAGGCTTCGACTTGCTAACACAAGCCGGGGTCAAATTGAACTTGGAAAAAATACTCTGGAATACCAGGGTATATCCGAAAAGCTCCAGTACTATCAATGTGCTGACGTGAACTTCACCGATGTCAACGACATCGTAGTTCCCCCTTCCGTAAAGAAACAGTTCAGGGACATGATACTCAGAAACAAAAAGCTTTCTCAAACGCAGATGAAGCTCTCCTTTTTAATACTGCTGTCGTCGCTACAATCCGAACAGTAGACAACGAGCCCGTGTATTCAAGATACCCGAGTCTCATGGGTGTTTCTGACTTCATAAACAAAGAGGTCAAACAACTGCTGGACGATGGCATAATTAGGCCCTCCAGATCGCCCTATAACAGCCCAACATGGGTGGTTGATAAAAGGCACTGACCCTTGCGGTAAAAAAAAAAGGTTGGTAATCGACTTCAGGAAACTGAACGAAAAACCATACCGGACCGTTACCCCATGCCGAGCATCCCTATGATCTTAGCAAGTCTAGGAAAGGCAAAATACTTCACTACCCTCGACTTAAAGTCTGGGTATCACCAAATCTACCTTGCGGAGCATGACCGCGAAAAGACTTCGTTTTCGGTAAGCAGCAGCAAGTACGAGTTCTGTCGCCTGCCGTTCGGCCTGCGCAATGCAAGCAGCATATTCAAAGAGCAATAGACGACATCCTGAGGGAGCACATAGGAAAGATTTGCTTTGTCTATGTTGATGACGTCATAATCTTTTTCTAAAAAATGAAACGGGCACGTTCAGCACATTAACATTGTGCTAAAATGTCTAATCGACGCCAACATGCGTGTAGGTCCTGAAAAAGACTCAATTCTTCAAGGAAAGCATTGAATTTCTGGGTTTCATTGTAACCAAAAATGGAGCAACATCCGACCCCAAAAAAGTTAAAGCCATTCAGGAATTCCCTGAACCAAAGAGTGTCTACAGTGTTAGGTCCTTCTTGGGGTTAGCCGGCTACTATAGGGTTTTATTAAAGACTTTGCCGCTATAGCTCGTCCGATATCGGACATACTTAAAAGGGAAAATGGTTCGGTTAGCAAGCACGTATCAAAGAAAATCCCTGTTGAATTCAACGAAGTTCAACGCGATGCATTCCACCGTCTGCGGAATATTTTGGCATCAGAAGATGTCATGCTAATGTATCCAGACTTTCAGAAACCATTCGACTTAACCACGGATGCTTCGGCCAGTGGAATTGGTGCGGTTCTCTCCCAAGGCAATAGGCCAATAACAATGATTTCTCGCGCTTTAAAACAAGCCGAACAAAACTATGCCACCAACGAAAGAGAATTGCTGGCCATTGTGTGGGCTTTAGGCAGACTGCAGAACTTTCTGTACGGCTCTGGGGAAATTAACATTTTCACAGACCATCAGCCGCTCACGTTTGCTGTGGCAGACAAGAACACAAAATTCAAGATTAAAAGATGGAAATCTTACATTGACCAGCACAATGCCAAAATGTTTTATAAACCAGGCAAAGAAAATTTGGTGGCGGATGCCCTTTCAAGACAAAACATTAATGCTCTACAAGATGAGCTCCGTTCGGACGCTGCAACCGTTCACAGCGAACTCTCCCTGACCTACACGGTCGACTCAACAGACAAACCATTGAATTGCTTTAGGAACCAGATTGTCCTGGAGGAATCGCGTTTTCCACTAAAAGCGAAACTTGTTGCTGTTTCGCAGCAAAACTCGCCACCTCATCAGTTACACTGACAAAAGCACAATTCTTGATACGCTCAAAGAAGTTGTGAATTCTGGAGTCGTAAATGCAATACTTTGCGATCTCCCACGTTGGCAAGTTTCCAACACGACCTGATTTTACTTTTCCCTGCTACCCAGTTTTGGCATTGCAAAAATCTAGTGCAGGATGTAACGGACAAAAACGACCAGTTAGAAATCATAACTGCCGAACACAATCGAGCGCACAGAGCAGCTCAGGAAAATACTAAGCAAGTACTCCGTAACTACTATTTTTCCCAACATGGGCAATTTAGCCAAAGAAGTGGTGGCGAACTGCAGGGTCTGCACTAAAGCCAAGTATGATAGGCACCCGAAGAAACAAGAACTCGGGGAAACGCCTATACCAAGTTATACTGGTGAAATGTTGCATATTGACATTTTCGCGACAGACAAGAAACAATTCTTGACCTGCATAGACAAATTTTCCAAATTTGCAATCGTCCAACCGATATTGTCTAGAACAATAATCGATATCACAGGCCCTCTACTACAAATTGTTAACCTTTTCCCCGCTACCAAGACAATTTATTGCGATAACGAGGCAGCTTTTAATTCCGAGACCATCACTTCGATGCTCCGGAACGCCTACGGCATTTGCATTGTGAATGCGGCCCCGCTTCACAGCACCTCAAACGGCCAGGTGGAACGCTTTCGCAGCACCCTGACCGAAATTGCGAGATGCCTCAAGCTAGACAAGAAAAATCAGCGACACTACAGAGTTAATCTTAAAGGCTACGATAGAATACAACAAAAGTTTGCATTCAGTAACCCGCGAGAAACCAATTGAGGTTGTTCACGCAGCAGCCGGTGATCGTCGCGAAATCGTCAAAGACAGGCTAGTTAAAGCACAGCAAGACAACATCAAAAGATGCAATGCATCCAGGCAAAACCGCGTTTTTGAGGTAGGAGAAAAGGTGTTCCAGAAGAACAACAAGAGGTTGGGAACAAATTAACTCCCTTATGCTCAGAGCAAAAGGTCGAAGCAGACCTGGGAACGTCTGTCCTCATTAAGGGGAGGGTGGTCCATAAGGACAACCTGAAATAGGTGTCCCACCACAATTAGCTAGTAAGTCAAATTAGAGTTAGAACAACGTCTTATACTGTTTATCCATTTCAGGTTTGCACTCACTTTACTTGTAGTACTAGCAGCGGTAAATGCTCGGATCACCGACTTCTCGCATGCCAACTACATTCCGGTCCTAGACGGGAAGTACTGGTGTTCGATCAACGTAGCTACCTGAGGCACTCAAGTAACATTTCTGAATTCATTAGTATGATAGATGAGACCGAAAACTGTCCGATTCCTTTCCACAGTCGCATATGCGCAAATTACTAGACGTAGATACAGATCACCTTAGAACTTTTGTTGTCCGTTCTTCAAGTGCATCACAGATTTGCACGAAGCCTCGATTTCTAGGGCACTGCCTTGAAGGTTGTTGCTGGTACCCCTGATGCTTCAGATTTCCTAAAGGTCCGCGTTACGGAGGCTCAGTTGGTGGAGTCTAACTCCAAACAAATCATAATAAATTCCGAAACTCAAAAGCAAATTAACAGATTGACAGACACTATCAATAAAATTATCAGTTCCCGCAAAGGCGATTTGGTTGACACTCCTCATTTATTTGAGACACTGTTGGCAAGGAATAGAATACTTAATACAGAAATTCAAAATTTAATACTCACGATAACGTTGGCAAAAAGCAAACATAGTAAATCCAACAATCCTTGATCATGCCGATCTGAAATCACTTATTGAACAAGATACCCCAATAGTTAGCTTATTAGAAGCTTCTAAGATCAAAGGTCCTTCAGTCGAGAATATTATCCACATATTAATAGCTTACCCCAAAGTTGAATTTAAATGCCAAAGGTCTCTGTCTACCCGTCTCACATCAACAAACCATTCTGCGACTCGACGAGGACACGCTGGCGGAATGCGAAAGGGATACATTTGCAGTTACTGGATGCACTGTGACTACGCATAACACCTTCTGCGAACGGGCACGGCGCGAAACCTGTGCTAGCTCCCCTTCATGCGGGAAACACCGCCAACTGCCACACTCAACCCAGCCACCTGAATGCAATAATGCCTATAGATGACGGCGTCGTGGTAATCAACGAAGCGACAGCGCGCGTCAGAACTGACGATGGCGCGGAAGTAACCGTCTCAGGAACCTTCCTGATAACTTTCGAACGGTCTGCAGCTATCAATGGCACGGGTTCATAAACTTGCGCAAAGCACCAAGCAAACAGCCTGGCACCGTGAGGTCACCACTCCTAAATCATCATCGGACATGACCCGGCACTAAGCATACCACTCCTGCATCGTATGAACATCAACAACTTGCAGTCAATTCTGGACTTCAAGGGAGGAGGTATTACGGCTGGCTCACCTAAATTTTGGTTCGCAGTTGGTGCAGTCCTGAACGTCGGACTAATTTGCTCATTCATCCTTTTTATGGCACTAAGGAGAAAGCGAGCATCACTGAGGATACAGAAGGCTTTGGACAACTTTAATATGACCGAGGACGGTCATCATTCTGAGGGGGTAGTTAAGAACTAAGTACATAAGTTATTCTCTTTTTGTGTCATACATTGTCATTCACTCGATCATAAGTAATTTGGATGCCCTCAGCAACAAATTACAACAACACTTTAACACACAGCCTTAAGCATTCTGTTTGCCCTCAGCAACAAAGTGGTATTTTGTAAACAATGCTGACTCGCTACTAAGAGTTCTGCGCGCAGCAACTGTAAACGGACACCGTGTTGCTTGCGCAAGAATGCTGGAGTCGGCACGCCGACTCGAGCGAATGGCGTGATGCATTGACTTTGCAGGGCTAACTTAAGTTCGAATATTTTCTGTAGCCTTCAGTCTTAAGAACACAATACAACCAAACAGTTCGTTTGCCAAATAAAGTTCGTACTCCGGTGAATTCCGTAATCGTTTAATTATTGAAGTTATTGATGTTGACTGAGCCTTAGCCAGCAACACGCGTAATAATAAACCCCACAGCAGATAACTCTGCCAACATCCCAACATAGCAGCTAACCCTGCCCATCAACGACATCCACATACGCACCCGACGTGTCATCTGCTTGAGCTACGCCATCAGAGACTACGCGGGACCGCATTGGATTACCGAAGGATTTAATGGGCAGATGATCTTGTCTGGTATGAGATCCTCAGATTACTCTCCCTGATATCGCTCAGTGTCGTTGGACTCGTAACCGGTAACATCTGAGCAACCCGGTTAGTGGGTGCTCATGAGGGGGCTCTAGGGATTCTTGGCTGCTTTCTGCGAAAGTACCGTCCTGGAGCAGGCGAGGTGTGGTGGGCGCCTTTGTTTTTAGTACCATCTATGGCACCACAGAAGGCAGTCCATGACTCCTTTTGCCTTCCTACGGGTGTTCTTGTAGGTTGAAGCTGCGGCGATATTCGTCCCAGCTTTCCTGTGTGTTTGTAACTTTTGCCCCTTTTAAAAGCCTTCTAGACTCCCTCCTTCTACTTCGCTTAGCTACCGCGTCCACCACAGATTGCGATTGGACTTTGGGGGTCGGCTAATCGGCAGGATTCGAGAAAGGCCCCTGCATAGCGTGAGTAACGCTCTGAGCCGCTTCCTCTAGTGCTTCCGTTTGAAGGATGTTCCCTTCCGGCTGGGAGGGCAATACCTTCTTTACGGTTGCAGAGAAACGGTTCCAGTCTGTCCCTTGGGATCGCGGTAGGCCTTGGGCCTCTCTCTGCTCCATTTGAGGCTGAACACAATCCTGTAGTGATCCGAGAAGGAATACTCACTGGACACATGCCAGTCATCAATGGTGAGGCAGTCACTGTCGAGGCAAGTGTTATATCGATAACCTCTGTACGGTTCTTTTTGCAAAGGTGGTGGGGGTCTCCCCGGTTGCACACAACTAGATTTGTGGACAGAATGTACTCGAGCAGCGACTCTCTTCGCATTTTTCGCGTCAACCTCGAGACCTAGGACGGACTTTGGATTAGGGATTAGTCTTCTTCCTCATACGGCAGGTATGCTGTGGCCAAGGATAGGTTCTTCCCGTCCTTCCTCTCACATAGTGCCACCGTTAGGTCCGGAGTGCTGTACCTGCAAGAAAACAGAACATTCAGCTCGCTCTTTAACGATACAGATTTTACGATACAGATTCTTGGCTTACCCATGGGATGTGGTATGAGAAGGCGGTATCCGCGACCGTTCAGTCCCCGAACCCCTCTTTTTACGGCCCAGGGCTCTTGGATGAGGGCCACGTCTACGGCATTCTCGTCCATAAACCGCAGCAGGTCCGCCGATGGGACTCTTGAGTGATGCAGATTAATCTGCACCACCTTCATGCTGTTCAGCGGACCTGGGGTGTTGCTGTACTGCTACCGCAAGTGTACCCATACCAAAAGATATGTAGCAGTCCTTTTCAAGGGAGTTTGTCAAGGCTTTCTTGACCAATGCTGATCCAGAGTTCCTTGCCTCGCGCTATCGCCCGTGTGATAATCCAGTCCGATGGTCCCAGGATCCGGTTCTGTGCCTTGATCAAGACTAGTGTGCACTCATCCGCCTTGATCGGGGGAGGAATCCCAACCTTCATGATCGTTCTCCTGGGAATCTCCTCAATCTCCACGCAGAGTTCCGCCCTGAACCTTGGACCGTGAGGCCACGTTACCAGAGGCCACTGCTTTGGATCCCTTATACCACTTGATGCTCTTGAACTCGCAGACAAACGGGTTATCTGCGCGAACAATGGCATCCTTCATGGCAGTCAGGACACTAGCCATACACATAATAGATAGGTCATGGGTACAAGGAATTTGTTGCAGCTGAATTTGGGTCCCGGAACCCAGAACCCGTTGAACATGTTCGCTCATGACGTCATGCGACAGAAAATCCAGCATTTCTGTTATATTTTATATTGTATATTGTATTTGTGGGAAAAGTGGATGTGTTTAACATAGAGAAGAAATTATTTCCGACCCTATAAAGTATATATATTCTTAATCAGCTCAATAGACGAGTCGGATGTGTTGTCCGTCCGTCTGTCTGTCTGTCCGTCTTGTTTTAATCAGCATCAATAGAGTGTAAAGTGTTTAAAAATATAGCCCCGCCCACTTCTGTCCGTCCGTCTGTCTGTCTGTCCGTCTTGAAAATTACAGAAAACTAAAATTGCAGAATCGAAGACCATATAATAGCTAGAGTGTAAAGTGTTTAAAAATCGGATCGGATCATTAGTCGCCCCCAAATAGGGAACAATTTCGAGAAACATCGACAATTTTTCGCACTCACACAAAAAACTAAAATTTGGTTTCGTATAAAAAGACCATATCTCAGAGACTATAAATCTGAATCGGATCCAATCTGTCGCGTCAAGACGCATGATTTTATTTGGGAACAAATTTTATTTAAAAAGTTTGGGGCGAAGCGCGCAATAAAGCTCCCCCAAAAGACGAAAATCCACAATTTCGCCGATATAAAAAAGGCTTAAAAAAGTATTTTATAACGAAAAAGACCATATCTAAGATTCTCAAATTTGGTTCAGATCGGATCATCTTTGTAGCCACAATCGTCGCGTTTTTAAATTTATACAAATTTGGAATAACCCAAACTCGGTTTTCGTATTAAAGTCAATTTAGAAAAATGATTTCGCTAAATTTTCACACTGGCGCCCACGGGTGGACTCGCGCAAGTTAACGTGCAAAAAAAGGCAGAACTGATGTAGATGACAGATGTGGCAAACAAAATATATGTAAAATAAAACTGAATATACATTTGAAAATTCCACATCTGCCCACGTGTGCACTGACTGAGTACGATCAACCCAAAAGAAAGTCGCGTAAAACAGCGACGACGGACGGCTACCTCGTCTACAACAAACTACCTTGTACATTCCACCGTCTTCGGATATCCATTCCGCCAACAGTACCTGTCCGCTTTAAAAACTGTTTCTTCAGGATCGCTATCACATACATACCTATGATATTTCTGCAAAATTTCAATTTCAGTACTGTTTGGTCTTTCTGTTTGCAGTCCCTGTCTCAAGACAACCAAGTGCAAAAATTCTTTCAATTCTTGGCTCGAACTGTGCTTTGTCTCGGATCCGACCATAGCGTTGTAACCGAGCCCTTCCGCCCACTATACCTAAATATATTGCATA
This sequence comes from Drosophila bifasciata, assembly GCA_009664405.1. Taxonomy (NCBI): domain Eukaryota; kingdom Metazoa; phylum Arthropoda; class Insecta; order Diptera; family Drosophilidae; genus Drosophila; species Drosophila bifasciata. The sequence goes on from CM019044.1 coordinate 26,874,582, forward strand.
TTTACAAACATCAAACCATGATGGACGGGAACATATATACATATAATTTGTAACTGCTATCACTGTCGCCCCTTTCCCCTTTCTTTTTTACAATGTTGCGCAAATATATTTGGGTCATTGGTGGGAAGCGGACACATACCAAAAAATAGCTGCAGCGGTGAGTTTTCGTTCTCGCTTTTGCTCGTCACCGTTGCTGACCGAAGTTGTTGTTGGTGTGGACAAAAATAGGCGCGTTTCAAAAACAAAAAATCAAGTTCGCCAAAAAATGTCAAGAAGCCCCCCGTTGTTTAAAAAAAATAGTTATACAGTTTCAAAAAAACATAAAATCAAGACTATAAAAAAATGTCTCGAAATTCAATTCTCCTTCTTCGGTCGGTCATTTAATAGCATAAACGGTCAAACTTCACCATTTTAAACGCTCAATGCTATAAAAATTTTTCGTTTTATCTTGATGCAGGATACGTTATTCTCAGGATCCTTGTGTGTTTTACAGCTTCGTAAACAGTAAGCGTAAAACGTCTTCACATTCATCGTCGGGTATATCGATTTTTTTTTTTCTCGTCCATAAACCGCAGCAGGTCCGCCGATGGGACGCCAAGTGAGTGATGCAGATTAAATGCACCACCTTCATGCTGTTCAGCGGACCTGGGCATCGACACACTGGTACCGTGTTGTACCCATACCAAGTGATATGTAGCAGTCCTTTTCAATCGATTTTTCGCCTCTTTCTTGACCAATGCTGAGGTCCAGAGTTCCTTGCCTCGCGCATTCGTCCGTGTGATAATCCGTCCGTATATGGTCCGAGGATCCGGTTCTTGCCTTGATCAAGACTAGTGTGCACTCATCCGCCTTGATCGGGGAGGAATCCCAACCTTCATGATCGTTCTCCTGGGAATCTCCTCAATCTGAACCCAAATCAGATAGAAAGCCCTATTCCTTGGACCGTGAGGCCACGTTCCCGTGGCCACTGCTTTTGAGCGTTTTAATACTTGAAAATTTTGAACTCGCAGACAAACGGGTTATCTGCGCGAACAATCATATCCTTAGCGGCAATACGCGTGTGTACACTAGCCATACAAATAACCGAAAGATAGGTCATACAGTACAAGGAGACTTGTTGCAGGCTGAATTTGGGTCCGTGGAACCCAGAACCCGTTGAACATGTTCGCTCATGACGTCATGTGACAGAAAATCCAGCATTTCTGTTTTATATTGTATATTGTATTTGTGGGAAAAGTGGATGTGTTTAACATAAAGAAGAGCATTATTTCCGACCCTATAAACAATATATATTCTTAATCAGTTCAATAGACGAGTCGCATAGGCATTTGTCTGTCCGTCCGTCTTTCTGTCTGTCCGTCTTGTTTGTCGACCCATTGCTCGGATTCGGCTATAGCGGACCTACAGTGTAAGGTGTTTAAAAATATTGACATGCTCCACTTCCGCCCCGACAAACTGGGCGCAAATCTATGGCGTCGACAATTTTGAAAATTACTGAAAACTAAAAATGCAGAATCATAGAGTAACCAACCATATCTATCAGAGGCCCAAATCTGAATCGGATCGGATCATTAGTATAGCCACAATAGAGAGAACAATTTAGCCCCAACTCGTGCTCGATTCTCTTTTAGCCCTGCCAAACAAAAACGGAGTCGATTTGCAATTTTTCGTATAAATTTGCGCCTCTTGTTCTCAATGACGAAAGCAGCAGTTAGCGAAAAACCAAACTTTTTGTCCAAACTCCTGTGCTATCGCTTCAGTGCAAGGGGCGTTAAAAAGTAACCGAACAATTATGCCAAACTCCCATGGCCCCCAAAAGACGAAAATCCACAATTTTGAAGATAGAAAAAAACGAAAAATGCAGTATTCGTAGAGAAATGACCCATATCTACCAGGAAAATTTGGTTCCACTTCGGATCATTATTGTAGCCCAATGATCAAATTAGGTTTTTAGCAGATGGAATGCAAACCCGCGCCCGATTGAAGCGTAAGTCAATCCTGTGGGGATGATTGTCGGGAAGAATTCTCGATCACACTCACGTTCACACAAGCTGCCTCGACTGTGTACGTGTGTTGTTGTGAGAACTGATCTTTCGATGACAGATGCAGCAAACAAATGTTAAGTGTAAAATGTAAAACTGAAACAACATTTGAAAATTCCACATAAATCACATGTGCACTGACTGAGTACGGGTAAAAAGAAGAGTCGCGTTCACAGCGACTCCGTACGTTCATTTCTCGTCTATTTTCATTCCTTTTGTACATTCCACCGTCTTCGGATATCTCTATATACGAGCAGTACCTGTCCGCTTTAAAAACTGTTTCTTCCTCGCTATCACATCAAAAGACCATATGATAGTTCTGGGTGATTTCAAATTTGCCAGGTACTGTTTGGTCTTGCTGTTTGGTCCCTGTCTCCAAGACAACCAAGTGAAAAATTCCTTAGGTTACCATCGAACCAGAATTCTTCTCGGATCCGACCATAGCGTTGTTAACACTTCGAGCCCTTCGCCCACTATACCTGAAAGTAATTCTGCCGAGTTTACAATATTAATAGCGTCTGATTAGGGATTATGTTTTGGTCCGCTCTGCTTTGACTCTGGGCACAAACTGTCCTTCATAAAGAGGACCTGGCATTTTTTATCCGTAGGGAGACTTCGTGGTTCTTTTGGGAAGCCCCTTTGTTTAAAAATAGCTATACACGTTTCAAATTCATAAAATCAAGATGGTAAAAATTCAAGGTCCCCTTGGTTTTAAAAAAATAGCTATAGGGGTTTCAAAAACATAAAATCAAGACTGGAAAAAAATGTCAAGAAGTTGGCTCTCCTTCTTTCTCTCGCTATTTAATAGCTATGGTCAAACTTCACCATTTTAAACGCTCAATGCTATAAAAATAACTTATCTTGATGCAGGATACGCTATTCTCAGGATCCTAAACAGTTTTTGTGTCTTCGTAAACAGTAAGCGTAAACTGTCTTCACATTCATCCTCGCTATTATTTTTGAATTCGTCGGCAAACAAATGATCAGGCCATTATCGACAGCTTTTTACAACAGTTTTTTCAAAACAACCTATTCCCATGAAAGCTACTTTAACCAGACGTATCCATACATACCTAGATCGACCGGTTTTTCAGCCCCTTGTTTAAAAAGCTCACTGTTCATGATTTTCGACTAGTTAACGCCGGTTTTTCGCCAGGTCCTGACGGAGTCCTGAGTACTCAGGTACTGTGCCGACGCTCTGGTGGTATCTGCTTAAACTATTCCCATATCCATTAACACTTCATGTTTCCTTCATGATTTGTAAGGAATAGTTTATTATTCCTCTCCACGTCCAGAAACTTAGTCGTGAAAGGTAGTCTGACGTAATGAATTACAGAGGTATAACATGTTTCAGACAATTTTAACACCGCACTTGCCACATCTCTGCAATTCACTGATATCTCCAGCCCAGCAAGGATTTATAAGGACTCGATCAGTTGATAAAAATTTACTAGATTTACTACTAATTTATTGCTTTTTATGATTAAAGGCTTCATATGGTAACATATAGTCGGATGTTATTTACACCGACTTTAGAAAAGGCATTCGACTCTGTAAACCATTCCCTTCTAGCACAAAAACTTGACATTTTAGGTTTTCCGCCCAACCTTTGAAATGGATTTCCGGTTAAGTTTGCTCTCAGGGTCGCAAAGAGTCCTCTTCAAAAACTCCTTGTCTTCACCTGTTGAGGTTACTTCTGGTGTACCATAGGGCAGCAATCTAGGCCCCCTACTTTTCACACTCTTTATTAATGAACTGCTTTCAGTATTATCTATGCGGATTATGTTAAACTCCGTGTCCAGTATAAGGACATTTCATTTCACTTTCATGCTTGCAATCCGATCTCAATAACTTTCAGTCATGGTGTTGTGCAAATATGTGACATCACCTTAATGCCTCATGTGTGGTTTATCTTCCCGGCCTTGGGGATGAAGACCACTCTCACCTCCCTTCATGCTTGGGGACGTACCCAATTCGGAGATATCCTTCGAAGATTTTCTTCAGCCATGGTAGCAGGGGCAGGGAAGCTGCTTGCAGCATGTCTGGTCGTGCATATCATCCGGCCCCGGTGACTTGTGGGGACCGAAGGATTTAATGGGGCCAGATGATCTTGTCTGGTATGAGATCCTCAGATTCCTCTCCCTGATATCGCTCAGTGTCGTTGGACTCGTAACCGGTAACATCTGAGCAACCCGGGTAGTGGGTGCTCATGAGGAGCTCTAGGGATTCTTGTGGCTGCTTTCTGCGAAAGTACCGTCCTGGTTGCGGAGCAGGCGAGGTGTGGTGGGCGCCTTTGTTGGTACCATCGTTGGCACCGGTACAGAAGGCAGTCCATCTTTGGCTTCCACAGGTGTTCTTGTAGGTTGTGACTGCGGCGATATTCGTCCCAGCTTTCCTGTGTGTTTGTAACTTTTGCCCTGTTAAAAAGTCTTCTAGACTCCCCTCCTGACTTTCGCTCAGCTACCGCGTCCACCACAGATTGCGATTGGACTTTGGGGTCGGCTAATCAAAGGATTTCGAGAAAGGCCCCTGCATAGCGTGAGTAACGCTCTGAGCCGCTTCCTCTAGTGCTTCCGTTTGAAGGATGTTCCCTTCCGGCGAGAAGGGCAGTACCTTCTTTACGGTTGCAGAGAAACGGTTCCAGTCTGTCCGCTTGGGATCGCGGTAGGCCTTGGGCCTCTCTGCTCCATTTGAGGCTGAACACAATCCTGTAGTGATCCGAGAAGGAATACTCACTGGACACATGCCAGTCATCAATGGTGAGGGAGTCACTGTCTGAGGCAAGTGTTATATCGATAACCTCTGTACGGTTCTTGTTGCAAAAAAGGTGGGGTGGTCTCCCCGGTTGCACACAACTAGATTTGTGGACAGAATGTACTCGAGCAGCGACTCTCTTCGCATTTTCGCGTCGCAGCCTAGGACAATGTCGAGACCCTCTTTCCGCACTTAGTGGATTAGGGATTAGTCATCTTCCTCATACGGCAGGTATGCTGTGGCCAGGTATAGGTTTTTCCCGTCCTTCCTCTCACATAGTGCCACCGTTAGGTCCGGAGTATTGTACCTGCAAGAAAACAGAACATTCAGCTCGCTCTTTAAGGATACAGATTTTACGATACAGATTCTTGGCTTACCCATGGGATGTGGCATGAGAAGGCGGTATCCGCGACCGTTCAGTCCCCGAACGACCTCCTTTACGGCCCAGGGCTCTTGGATGACCTACCACGTTTACGGCATTCTCGTCCATAAACCGCAGCAGGCCCGCCGATGGGACTCTCGAGTGATGCAGATTAATCTGCACCACCTTCATGCTGTTCAGCGGACCTGGGTCGTTGCTGTACTGCTACCGCAAGTGTACCCATACCAAAAGATATGTAGCAGTCCTTTTCACGAGTTTGTCAAGGCTTTCTTGACCAATGCTGATCCAGAGTTCCTTGCCTCGCGCTATCGCCCGTGTGATAATCCAGTCCGATGGTCCCAGGATCCGGTTCTGTGCCGTGATCAAGACTAGCACTCATCCGCCTTGATCGGGGTGTGAATCGCAACCTTCATGATCGTTCTCCTGGAAATCTCCTCAATCTCCAGAGTTCCGCCCTGAACCTTGGACCGTGAGGCCACGTTACCAGAGGCCACTGCTTTGGATCCCTTATACCAGGCTTGATGCTCATTGAACTCGCAGACAAACGGGTTATCTGCGCGAACAATGGCATCCTTCATGGCGGTCAGGACACTAGCCATACACATAATAGATAGGGCATGGAGTACAAGGAATTTGTTGCAGCTGAATTTGGGTCCCGGAACCCAGAACCCGTTGAACATGTTCGCTAATGACGTCATGCGACAGAAAATCCAGCATTTTTCTGTTTATATATTGTATATTGTATTTGTGGGAAAAGTGGATGTGTGTAACATAGAGAAGGAATAATTTCCTATAAAGTAAAGTATATATAGTCTTAATCAGCATCAATAGACGAGTCGATATAGCCCTGTCTGTCCGTCCGTCTTGTCTGTCTGTCCGTCTTGTTTGTCGCCCATTGCTCGGATAGTATAAAGCTAGAGTTTAAAGTGTTTAAAAATTTAGCCCCCGCTCCACTTCCGCCCCCACAAAGGGCGCAAATCTGTGGCGTCGACAATTTTGAAAATTACAGAAAACTAAAAATGCAGAATCATAGAGAAAGACCATATCTATCAGAGGCCCAAATCTGAATCGGATCGGATCATTAGTATAGCCACAATAGAGAGAACAATTTCGAGAAACATCATTCGGTTTTCACTCACACAAAAACGAGTCGATTTGGTTTTTCGTATAAATGAGCGCCTCGATCTCAGAGACTATAAGAGCTAGAGCAACCAAACTTTTGTCCAGACTCCTGTGCTATCGCTTCAGTGCAAGTTTATTTAAAAATTTTGCCACGCCCACTCCCACCCCCAAAAGACGAAAATCCACAATTTTGAAGATAGAAAAAAAAAATGCAGTATCGTATAGAAAGACCATATCTACCAGATTCCCAAATTTGGTTCAGATCGGATCATTATTGTAGCCACAATGATCAAATGAATTTTCAGCAGCGGGAATAACCCGCGCCCGATTCCAGCGTAAGTCAATTATGGGGATGATTGTCGCTACAGATTCTCTCACACTCACACTCACGTTCACACAAGCTGCCTCGTACAGTGTACGTGTGTTGTTGTGAGAACTGATGTAGATGACAGATGCAGCAAACAAATGTTAAATGTAAAATGTAAAAACTGAAACATTTGAAAATTCCACATAAATCACATGTGCACTGACTGAGTACGGGTATAAAAGAAGAGTCGCGTTCACAGCGACTCCGTACGTTCTTTCTCGTCTATTTTCATTACTTGCTTGTACATTCCACCGTCTTCGGATATCTCTATATACGAGCAGTACCTGTCCGCTTTAAAAACTGTTTCTTCCTCGCTATCACATAAAGACCATATGATAGTTCTGGGTGATTTCAATTTGCCAGGTACTGTTTGGTCTTGCTGTTTGGTCCCTGTCTCAAGACAACCAAGTGAAAAATTCCTTAGGTCGATTGCTCGAACTGTGCTTTGTCTCGGATCCGACCATAGCGTTGTTAACCCGAGCCCTTCCGCCCACTATACCTGAAAACTCCTGCCATCCTCCTTTTCGAAGTATCGGTCGATATTGTACCCTCTGTATTCGATCGATCGTGTAGGCTTTCTGAACGTGTCCGCTGCTTTCGTAAGGCCGAGTTTACAAAGCTTAATAGCCTGATTAGGGATTTTGATTGGTCCGCTCTGTACTTGTGCACTGACGGTTTTAAAGGGACAAACATTTTTTTTACAATGTACTTGACACACTTTTTGATTCTTGTGTCCCATGTTTTTGCCCGATTAGATGTGGGAAGCCCCCTTTGTTTAAAAAATAGCTATACAGTTTCAAAAACATAAAATCAAGACTACAAAAAATGTCAAGAAGTTGGCTCTCCTTCTTCTCTCTCGCTATTTAATAGCTCGGTCAAACTTCACCATTTTAAACGCTCAATGCTATAAAAATTACTTATCCCGATGCAGGATACGCTATTCTCAGGATCCTAAACAGTTTTTACAGCTTCGTAAACAGTAAGCGTAAAACGTCTTCACATTCATCCTCGCTATTATTTTTGAATTCGTCGGCAAACAATGATCAGGCCATTACCGATCTTTTTGCACAGTTTTTCCAAACAACCTATTCCCATGAAAGCTACTCTTACCAGACGTATCCATACATACCTAGATCGACCGGCATTTTCAGCCCCTTGTTAAATGAAAGCTCACTGTTCATGATTTTCGACTAGTTAAGCCGGTGTTTTCACCAGGTCCTGACGGAGTCCCCGTACTCAGGTACTGTGCCGACGCTCTGTGTGGACCCCTGCTTAAACTATTCCCCTATCCATTAACACTTCATGTTTCCTTCATGATTTGGTAGGAATAGTTTATTATTCCTCTCCATAAGAAACGTAGTAGAAAGGTAGTCTGACGCAATGAATTACAGAGGTATAACATGTTTCAGACAATTTAAACACCGCACTTGCAACGTCTCTGCAAATCACTGATATCTCCAGCCCAGCAAGAATTTATAAGGCGTCGATCAACAACAAAAAATTTACTAGATTTACTACTAATTTATTGCTTTTATGATTAAAGGCTTCCAAGGTAACATATAGTCGGATGTTATTTACACCGACTTTAGTAAGGCATTCGACTCTGTAAACCATTCCCTCCTAGCACAAAAACTTGACATTTTAGGTTTTCCGCCCAACCTTTGAAATGGATTTCCGGCTACCTTTGCTCTAGGTCGCAAAGAGTCCTCTTCAAAAACTCCTTGTCTTCACCTGTTGAGGTTACTTCTGGTGTACCATAGGGCAGCAATCTAGGCCCCCTACTTTTCACACTCTTTATTAATGAACTGCTTTCAGTATTATCTATGCGGATTATGTTAAACTCCGTGTCCAGTATAAGGACATTTCATTTCACTTTCATGCTTGCAATCCGATCTCAATAACTTTCAGTCATGGTGTTGTGCAAATATGTTACACCTTAATGCCTCATGTGTGGTTTATCTTCCCGGCCTTGGGGATGAAGACCACTCTCACCTCCCTTCATGCTTGGGGGACGTACCCAATTCGGAGATATCCTTCGAAGATTTTCTTTAGCCATGGTAGCAGGGGCAGGAAAGCTGCTTGCAGCATGTCTGGTCGTATATCATCCGGCCCCGGTGACTTGTGGGGACCGAAGGATTTAATGGGCCAGATGATCTTGTCTGGTATGAGATCCTCAGATTACTCTCCCTGATATCGCTCAGTGTCGTTGGACTCGTAACCGGTAACATCTGAGCAACCCGGTTAGTGGGTGCTCATGAGGAGCTCTAGGGATTCTTGGCTGCTTTCTGCGAAAGTACCGTCCTGGTTGCGGAGCAGGCGAGGTGTGGTGGGCGCCTTTGTTAGTACCATCTATGGCACCACAGAAGGCAGTCCATGACTCCCTTTTGCCTTCCTACAGGTGTTCTTGTAGGTTGAAGCTGCGGCGATATTCGTCCCAGCTTTCCTGTGTGTTTGTAACTTTTGCCCTGTTAAAAAGCCTTCTAGACTCCCTCCTGACTTCGCTCAGCTACCGCGTCCACCACAGATTGCGATTGGACTTTGGGGGTCGGCTAATCGGGCAGGATTCGAGAAAGGCCCCTGCATAGCGTGAGTAACGTTCTGAGCCGCTTCCTCTAGTGCTTCCGTTTGAAGGATGTTCCCTTCCGGCGGGGAGGGCAGTACCTTCTTTACGGTTGCAGAGAAACGGTTCCAGTCTGTCCGCTTGGGATCGCGGTAGGCCTTGGGCCTCTCTCTGCTCCATTTGAGGCTGAACACAATCCTGTAGTGATCCGAGAAGGAACACTCACTGGACACATGCCAGTCATCAATGGTGAGGGGAGTCACTGTCCGAGGCAAGTGTTATATCGATAACCTCTGTACGGTTCTTGTTGCAAAAGGTGGGGTGGTCTCCCCGGTTGCACACAACTAGATTTGTGGACAGAATGTACTCGAGCAGCGACTCTCTTCGCATTTTCGCGTCGCAGCCTAGGACAATGTCGAGACCCTCTTTCCGCACTTAGTGGATTAGGGATTAGTCTTCTTCCTCATACGGCAGGTATGCTGTGGCCAGGTATAGGTTTTTCCCGTCCTTCCTCTCACATAGTTCCACCGTTAGGTCCGGAGTGCTGTACCTGCAAGAAAACAGAACATTCAGCTCGCTCTTTAACGATACAGAACGATACAGATTCTTGGCTTACCCATGGGATGTGGCATGAGAAGGCGGTATCCGCGACCGTTCAGTCCCCGAACCCCTCTTTTTACGGCCCAGGGCTCTTGGATGAGGACCACGTCTACGGCATTCTCGTCCATAAACCGCAGCAGGCCCGCCGATGGGACTCTTGAGTGATGCAGATTAATCTGCACCACCTTCATGCTGTTCAGCGGACCTGGGGTGTTGCTGTACTGCTACCGCAAAGTGTACCCATACCAAAAGATATGTAGCAGTCCTTTTCAAGGAGTTTGTCAAGGCTTTCTTGACCAATGCTGATCCAGAGTTCCTTGCCTCGCGCTATCGCCCGTGTGATAATCCAGTCCGATGGTCCCAGGATCCGGTTCTGTGCCTTGATCAAGACTAGTGTGCACTCATCCGCCTTGATCGGGGAGGAATCCCAACCTTCATGATCGTTCTCCTGGGAATCTCCTCAATCTCGCAGAGTTCCGCCCTGAACAGCGGACCGTGAGGCCACGTTACCAGAGGCCACTGCTTTTGGATCCCTTATACCACTTGATGCTCTTGAACTCGCAGACAAACGGGTTATCTGCGCGAACAATGGCATCCTTCATGGCGGTCAGGACACTAGCCATACACATAATAGATAGGTCATGGAGTACAAGGAATTTGTTGCAGCTGAATTTGGGTCCCGGAACCCAGAACCCGTTGAACATGTTCGCTCATGACGTCATGCGACAGAAAATCCAGCATTTCTGTTATATATTGTATATTGTATTTGTGGGAAAAGTGGATGTGTGTAACATAGAGAAGGAATAATTTCCTACCCTATAAAGTATATATATATTCTTAATCAGCATCAATAGACGAGTCGATATAGCCCTGTCTGTCCGTCCGTCTGTCTGTCTGTCCGTCTTGTTTGTCGCCCATTGCTCGGAGGCTATAATAGCTAGAGTGTAAAGTGTTTAAAAATTTAGCCCCGCCCACTTCCGCCCCCACAAAGGGCGCAAATCTGTGGCGTCGACAATTTTGAAAATTACAGAAAACTAAAAATGCAGAATCATAGAGAAAGACCATATCTATCAGAGGACCAAATCTGAATCGGATCGGATCATTAGTATAGCCACAATAGAGAGAACAATTTCGAGAAACATCATTCCCTCTCTTTCGCACTCACACAAAAACGAGTCGATTTGGTTTTTTCGTATAAATGAGCGCCTCGATCTCAGAGACTATAAGAGCTAGAGCAACCAAACTTTTTGTCCAAACTCCTGTGATATCGCTTCAGTGCAAGTTTATTTAAAAATTTTGCCACGCCCACTCCCACCCCCCAAAAGACGAAAATCCACAATTTTGAAGAAAGAAAAATGCAGTACCATATCATATCTACCAGATTCCCAAATTTGGTTCAGATCGGATCATTATTGTAGCCACAATGATCAAATGAAGTTTTCAGCAGCAGCGGGAATAACCCGCGCCCGATTCAGCGTAAGTCAATTATGGGGATGATTGTCGCTACAGATTCTCTCACACTCACACTCACGTTCACACAAGCTGCCTCGTACAGTGTACGTGTGTTGTTGTGAGAACTGATGTAGATGACAGATGCAGCAAACAAATGTTAAATGTAAAATGTAAAAACTGAAACATTTGAAAATTCCACATAAATCACATGTGTACTGACTGAGTACGGGTATAAAAGTAGAGTCGCGTTCACAGCGACTCCGTACGTTCTTTCTCGTCTATTTTCATTACTTGCTTGTACATTCCACCGTCTTCGGATATCTCTATATACGAGCAGTACCTGTCCGCTTTAAAAACTGTTTCTTCCTCGCTATCACATAAAGACCATATGATAGTTCTGAGTGATTTCAATTTGCCAGGTACTGTTTGGTCTTGATGTTTGGTCCCTGTCTCAAGACAACCATGTGAAAAATTCCTTAGGTCGATTGCTCGAACTGTGCTTTGTCTCGAATCCGACCATAGCGTTGTTAACCCGAGCCCTTCCGCCCACTATACCTGAAAACTCCTGCCATCCTCCTTTCGAAGTATCGGTCGATATTGTACCCTCTGTATTCGATCGATCGTGTAGGCTTTCTGAACGTGTCCGCTGCTTTCGTAAGGCCGAGTTTACAAAGCTTAATAGCCTGATTAGGGATTTTGATTGGTCCGCTCTGTACTTGTGCACTGACGGTTTTAAAGGGACAAACATTTTTTACAATGTACTTGACACACTTTTTGATTCTTGTGTCCCATGTTTTTGCCCGATTATATGTGGGAAGCCCCCTTTGTTTAAAAAATAGCTATACAGTTTCAAAAACATAAAATCAAGACTACAAAAAATGTCAAGAAGTTGGCTCTCCCTCTTCTCTCTCTCATTTTAAACGCTCAATGCTATAATAATTACTTATCCCGATGCAGGATACGCTATTCTCAGGATCCTAAACAGTTTTACAGCTTCCTTAAACCGTAAGCGTAAAACGTCTTCACATTCATCCTCGCTATTATTTTTTAATTCGTCGGCAAGCAATGATCAGGCCATTACCGATCTTTTTGCACAGTTTTTTTTATAAACAACCTATTCCCATGAAAGCTACTCTTACCAGACGTATCCATACATACCTAGATCGACCGGCATTTTCAGCCCCTTTTTAAACGAAAGCTCACTGTTCATGATTTTCGACTAGTTAAGCCGGTGTTTTCACCAGGTCCTGACGGAGTCCCCGTACTCAGGTACTGTGCCGACGCTCTGTGTGGACCCCTGCTTTAAACTATTCCCCTATCCATTAACACTTCATGTTTCCTTCATGATTTGGTAGGAATAGTTTATTATTCCTCTCCATAAGAAACGTAGTAGAAAGGTAGTCTGACGCAATGAATTAACATGAGGTGCAATGCAAACATGATTTCAGACAATTTAAACACCAACACTAGATTTTACTAAACGTCTTTTATCTGCAAATCACAGTCGCATGTTACTTACACCGATTTTAGTAAAGGCTTCAGCCCAGCAAAAAGACATTTTAGGGTTTTTACCTTTGAAATGGCGTCGATCAACAACAAAAAATTTACTAGATTTACTACTAATTTACTTTTTGCTTTTTATGATTAAATTAACAAACTTTTTGAGTACTCATACGGATTAGTCTGGATGTTATTTACACCGAATTTAGTAAGGCATTCGTCTGGTGTTGTGCAAACCATTCACCTCCTAGCACAAAATCGCTACAGTCCCTTGTTGACATTTTAGGGTTTTCCGCCCAACCTTTGAAATGGTTAAACTTTCCGGTTAAAGTTTACCTTTTCTGAACAGGTCGCAAAGAGTCCTTCTTCAAAAGGAATTTGTCTTCACCTATTGAAGGTTACTTATTGGTGTACCATAGGGCAGAAAAATCTTTGCCCCTTCAACTTTTCACACTCTTTATTATTGCTTTAAATGAACTGCTTTCAGTATTATCTATGCGGATTATGTTAAACTCCGTGTCCAGTATAAGGACATTTCATTTCACTTTCATGCTTATAATCCGATCTCAATAAATTTCAGTCATAAATGTTGTGCAAATATGTTACATGGGTTAATGTCCTTTGATGTGGTTTATCTTCCCGGCCTTGGGGATGAAGACCACTCTCACCTCCCTTCATGCTTGGGGGACGTACCCAATTCGGAGATATCCTTCGAAGATTTTCTTCAGCCATGGTAGCAGGGGCAGGAAAGCTGCTTGCAGCATGTCTGGTCGTATATCATCCGGCCCCGGTGACTTGTGGGGACCGAAGGATTTAATGGGCCAGATGATGATCTTGTCTGGTATGAGATCCTCAGATTCCTCTGCCTGATATCGCTCAGTGTCGTTGGACTCATAACCGGTAACATCTGAGCAACCCGGGTAGTGGGTGCTCATGAGGAGCTCTAGGGATTCTTGGCTGCTTTCTGCGAAAGTACCGTCCTGGTTGCGGAGCAGGCGAGGTGTGGTGGGCGCCTTATATAGGCGCCTTTGTTGGTACCATCTATGGCACCACAGAAGGCAGTCCATGACTCCCTTTTCGCCTTCCTACAGGTGTTCTTGTAGGTTGAAGCTGCGGCAATATTCGTCCCAGCTTTCCTATGTGTTTGTAACTTTTGCCCTGTTAAAAAGCCTTCTAGACTCCCTCCTGACTTCGCTCAGCTCCCGCGTCCACCACAGATTGCGATTGGACTTTGGGGGTCGGCTAATCGGGCAGGATTCGAGAATGGCCCCTGCATAGCGTTAGTAACGTTCTGAGCCGCTTCCTCTAGTGCTTCCGATTGAAGGATGTTCCCTTCCGGCGGGGAGGGCAGTACCTTCTTTACGGTTGCAGAGAAACGGTTCCAGTCTGTCCGCTTGGGATCGCGGTAGGCCTTGGGCCTCTCTCTGCTCCATTTGAGGCTGAACACAATCCTGTAGTGATCCGAGAAGGAACACTCACTGGACACATGCCAGTCATCAATGGTGAGGGAGTCATTGTCCGAGGCAAGTGTTATATCGATAACCACTGTACGGTTCATGTTGCAAAAGGTGGGGTGGTCTCCCCGGTTGCACACAACTAGATTTGTGGACAGAATGTACTCGAGCAGCGACTCTCTTTAGAATTTGTGCCCGTGCTTCCCCAGAGGATGATTTTTTCGCGTCGCAGCCTAGGACAATGTCGAGACCCTCTTTCCGCACTTGGTGGATTAGGAATTAGTCTTCTTCCTCATACGGCAGGTATGCCGAGGCCAGGTATAGGTTTTTCCCCGTCCTTCCTCTCACATAGTGCCACCGTTAGGTCTTGAGTGCTGTACCTGCAAGAAAACAGAACATTCAGCTCGCTCTTTAACGATACAGATTTTTACGATACAGGTTCTTGGCTTACCCATGGGATGTGGCGTGAGAAGGCGGTATCCGCGACCGTTCAGTCCCCGAACCGCTCCCTTTTACGGCCCAGGGCTCTTGGATGAGGACCACGTCTACGGCATTCTCGTCCATAAACCGCAGCAGGTCCGCCGATGGGACTCTTGGTGATGCAGATTAATCTGCACCACCTTCATGCTGTTCAGCGGACCTGGGGTGTTGCTGTACTGCTACCGCAAGTGTACCCATACCAAAAGATATGTAGCAGTCCTTTTCAAGGAGTTTGTCAAGGCTTTCTTGACCAATGCTGATCCAGAGTTCCTTGCCTCGCGCTATCGCCCGTGTGATAATCCAGTCCGATGGTCCCAGGATCCGGTTCTGTGCCTTGATCAAGACTAGTGTGCACTCATCCGCCTTGATCGGGGAGGAATCCCAACCTTCATGATCGTTCTCCTGGGAATCTCCTCAATCTCCACGCAGAGTTCCGCCCTGAACCTTGGACCATGATTTTGAGGCCACGTTACCAGAGGCCACTGTTTTGGATCCCTTATACCACTTGATGCTCTTGAACTCGCAGACAAACGGGTTATCTGCGCGAACAATGGCAAGAAAATCATTGATTCAGTCAAGGTCTTCGTAGTGACCAGTTATTGGCTGTCATCAGCGTACATGTGCACTTTACAGTCGGACAAACATTGGAAAATTGTTTTACATAAATTTAAACAATAACGAACATGAAATGATTCCTGTGGGACACCACACTTAACATGAGCAAAACACAACATTTTATACCTTTGGCAGCAACAGCCTGGGTTTGTTTACGAGACAAGACGATAGCAACCGTACTGCTATTGTTCCAGAAGTTGTAGGATTCGCAAACCCGAACCTGCGATAAGGATCGATGCTCTCGCTCTTGAAACCTTTAGTGCAGTCAAGAAGAGTTAGGAAAGTTGCTATTTCCGTCGTCCATTTTCACCACTCATTTTTCCTCTACAATTTTTTATCTTTTTAGCAACTACAAGTGTTCAGCTGTGGTCTCTCTGATACAGGGTTTTAAACTATTTTTTTTGGCCTGTAGTCTAAGTGTTTTGCTTTTTAGGATATTTTCTGTTGTCCTCGCCAAAATTGTCGGGAACGTTGATTTAGTATGGCTGTGATAAAAATGTGAGTAACGTGCATAATGCCGTCAAGGCCAAAAGCATTTGATTTAATCTTATGAATGGATTCTATAACATCGCAAGGACTAACACGGCAAACTTAAGATTTATCCGTATCAATATTTCCAGCTGATGTTAAGTTCATGGTTGAGATGGGTCCCGTAAAATTAATAACAAAAAATTGTTTTCGTTCGCGTCATGAAACGTCCATGTCAACTAGCGAATTTCTTGTTTTTGCCAACTCTATGTTTTTAAACATTTGCCATTTCTGCTTACCACACACAGCGTTTGTTACACTTTGACGAGTGCACTGCGGTCTTGGCAGGGTTTGTTTTTAAAGTTTTTTCTGATCTTTATGAACGCGTTCCGTCTTATATCTGTTTTATATTTTTAAAGGCGTCGTTTCGTTTGATGATCACCCACGATTTATCTCCGTATTTAACCATGAGTTAGCGTCTGTTCGTTTGCCTGTCTTTCTCTTAATAGGTACATGTTCACTGTAACGACTGCACTATAGTCAATGTTTGTTATTGAAGGCGGGCAAGCTGAGGCTTTAAAGACAACATATAATGTTGAGGAACTGAATTTCCTCACAGTTGCCCATAAAGGGTTAAGCGGGAGAAGGCACGGCGAAATTCGGTCGGGCCTTACGGCCGGAGCATCCGAGTGGTCGGCGGGACGCGCGGTGGGTGTCAACCCATGGCCACTGGTGGTCGTCGGAGAGCACGCCGCTCGGGGAGACATTTAAGGATCCGGGCGGCAGCGGTCCAGCGCATGTAAAGCCGATGGCCTGCGACGTGGTAGAACTTACCGAGAAATATTTCAGCAGCGCAGGATAAGGTCTCCCGATCTCACGCCAGATACTTCCACCGCTTGGGGTGAGCACTAGCCGAAAAATCGAGCCCAGAGAATAGGCCGAGCCTGCGATGGCAAAACGGGGCAGTTCCATCGTCAGAACCCCAACCGTAGCACGAGTACATCCGCCGCGCCAAGCACGCCTCCTTTAAAACTGTATACAAGAATGCTTTTTCAGCTTCACCAAAAACCGAAAAGTTGTATCTGAGAACACATTTTTGTCCCATATAAATGGGGGAAAAACAGAAGTTAACGAAGTGACTGCATTAGTTCAGAAGTTTTGGAGAGCGAACACAATATTAAAATGTACGCGTTCGTCTGGACGTGGAGCAGGGTAAAAAAAGTATAAAAACATATGTGAATTTGTACAGATAATAACAAGACCATGCAGCAAACTAGTTCGACAGTCTATTTTCTTCTTACGAAAACATAAATATGTCGGCGAAGGGTATATCTCAGTGTACGAGCAGAATCTGTCAGTTTCTTGTACGGTTTGTTTCACAAGAAGCTCAGGTAAAGACTACATCATCTATGTTTTTGTCTCTTCTCAATATCATTGTTCTCTTTGCTCGCCGAGCAAACGAGTCGAAAACCTTTGAGCGGCGCCAGACAACTTGCTGTGCGGCGCCACATAGGGTTAAAGAGACAAACAACTGCGTCGCCGACTTCGTTTATTTTGTCTTGTCTCTTTTGAGAGGAACCGTTATAGCGTAGGCGCCAGCGTGGTGTCCTGAAGTCGCCGTGTGTGGATTCAAAGGAACAGTATAGGCGGTTAAAGGAACGAGTGCGTCGGTCTTTAAAGATCAACGCCCGTGTTCAGATCGAAACTCACTTCGCTCTAATAGCCCGTGCATAATTCGACAAATACATCAGTCAAGCAAACACTTTAAGTCAAGCAGAATATAACGCACTCTATTTATACCCGTACTAGAAGAGTAAAAGGGTATATTGTAGGCGTCAAAATTGGATGTAGTAGGCACACACAGCTTACCAAAGGCGTTTCCGACCCAAAAAGTATATATATTCTTGATCGGCATCAATAGCCGAAGAGTTCGAAGAAACCATGTCTGTCCGTCCGTCTGTCCGTCCGTCCGTGTTTTTCACTCATTTGCTCGATACGCTATACGCAAGACCAATCAAATTTTTTTCCAGACTGAAAACAGGACCTCCTAGAAATGTGTTTAAAAATTTCGCCCCGCCCACATCCGCCCCACAAAAAGGCGCACATCTGTGGCGTCAACTTTTTATGATAACAGAAAACAATGAATGCAGAATTATAGCTGAAGACCATATCTATCAGGGGCCAAAATCTGAATCGGATCGGATCATTAATATAGCCACAATGGGGCAAAACATACAGAAAAACTTCGCTCCCTCTCTTTCGCACTCACACAAAAAACGCGAGACGATTTGGTTTTTGGTATTTTTGTGTCGCCTGGATCTCAGAAGAACTATAAGAGCTAGAGCAACCAAACTTTTGGGCAAGACTCCTGTGGACGCAAACCTGAACAAGGGTATTTTAAAAATGACCATATCTACCAGATTCCCGAATTTTGGTTCAGATGGGATCATTATTGTCCTAAATGATCAAATAAATTTTAACGAAGCAATTCCCCACTCATGCAAAATAAGTCATTTATGGGGTTGATTGTGGCTGCAGATTCTCTCACACACACACTCACGCTCAAACATTGCTGCCTCGTTTCTTTTTGTAATTAAAGGTTGTTGCAAGGTAAACTGCATGTAGGTGTGTGCAGATGTAGATGTCGATGACGGATGTAGCAAAAAATGTAAAATGTAAAACTGAAAACATTTTAAAATTCAATAAATCACTGACGTACGGGTATAAAATGTAGAGTCGCGTTCGAAGCGACTCAGCGCTCGTTTTGTTCAGGAATGATGTAAATGAAACCGAAAATAAATGAGTGATATATTCAGCATTTATTCTGAATTGGGGGACAACTCCTGTCTATGTTTCTCTGCTCGAAAACAACTGCGCGCCGAGATAAAAATAATCAATGCTTTCCTTGCCAAGACTGTGTTGGAAGCTGCCGAGCTTTTTCGGCAACTCTGACTCCACATTTACGACAATTATTCTCCGTATTTAGTTTTTAATATTTCTGTTTATTATTCGACGATTTTATACAATTTGAAGGGAGCGTGGCCGTGAACTGCGATTCGGTGGGTTAAACTTTACAATATTTGCGAGCTCGATTAATATAACGGGTTCGAGTTGGAATTTTGTAGAACTAATTTGGACTGCTCGGAGATGCGCGGCGATCGACAATATTTTAGACTGAGACTATAAAGGGGCAAAAGCACTGCAATATAAACAGTACGAAGGGTGCATACATATGCGTGCGCTTCTATGCACTGTCGAAGGGAGCGATGAGCGCGACAATAGCAAACTAGTATAAGAGCGTATAAAGAGAGTATACATGTAAACAAGGCGAGCTGCTCTTAATCCAATTATGTAGCTGCTGCTGCTCGAACATACTCCCCCGTTGAAAGACCGGGGCTTTTAACAGGATCCTCAACTCAACAGGACGCACGCACCTTGTTGACAGCTCGTCGAGTGGTTCCGGATGGTGTCCGCAGGACGGCGACTCGCACAGTCCCATCAGCTCCAGCGATGACCTCACCCTGGCCAAAGGCCACTTCAGCGGCGGCAGGTTCTCATCCTTGATGGAAACGACGTCGTTGACTTGAATGGAAGGCTGCGGTGTGCGCCATTTGGCTGTTGGGTAGAGTCAAGTACTCCTCACTCCAACGCTTCCAAAAGATCTGCTGTGCACAGGCGACTCGTTGCCAGCAATCCAATCTATTGAAGTTTAGACCCGTTACGTCTGGCTCGGAAACTCCATCAGCGGACGACCAATTAGAAAATGTCACGGTGTGAGGACGCCAAGATCTTCAGGGTTTTCTGAAATAGCAATAAGAGGTCGAGAATTGATTACTGCCTGGATTTTGGTAAACCAGGGTCCGCAGCTCATCGAAGGTAAAAGGAAGATCCCATGGAGCGATACAAATGCTTCTTGGCCATCTTCACTGACCCCCCAAGCCACCGAAATGGGGCGAGCGAGGTGGTATAAATTTCCAATCAAAGCCGTTGTTGATGCAGTGATTGTGCACTTCATCACGATGCTTCTCGAACCAAATCTAGCCCGAAGGTCCTCCAACTCATTCCTTGCTCCCACAAAGTTTGTGGCATTGTCCGACCAAATACACCGGGGGAATGCCGCGAGTGGCAACGAACCGTTTGAGGGCACAAAGAAAGCAGCAGTTGTCAAGTCCTTCACGAGTTCTAACCAGACGGCCTTTTGTTTGCAAAGCAGATAAAAACGCTGATGTAGCATTTCATCAGCGATCGACTGCGCCCTTCTGGCTTATAGTAGAAGGGACCGCAGTAGTCAATTCCACAAACGCTAAATGCAGGCGAATCCTGCACTGATCCTTTGGTAGGTCAGCCATGATGTGTTCAACTAGACGAGGTCTGGATCTACAGCAGATAATGCATTTCCGCAAGGCTCGAGATACGGTTTTCATGCCGCCGATGGGCCAGAACTGCAGACGAATCGCTCCAAGTAGCGACTGTGGACCAGCATGATGATGTTTTCGATGAAAATGATTTATTGTGCGAACGTCAAAGGATGATCCTGGGACAAATGATTGGGTGACGAGCATCGAAGTTGGGAGTTGAGTGTTGTAGACGGCCACCAACGCGAATGAGACCAAAGTCATCTATAAACGGCGACAGCGCGATGATATACTGCTAGTGGACTCACGCAACTCCCCTTTCGAAGAGCACGGTATTCAGGGTAAAGATGGGCGTGTTGAACGATCCGACATAGCAGATGTGCTCCATTTCGAAGGTCTTCAGAAGTGAGGTCCGGTGACTTCTTTCCTCTGATGAACTTGTGAACGTAACAAAGATGCGCATCATGACTCTGAATGAGTTGATGTGCTTAAACGAACGCGAGATGTCGAACCGCTCAGATGACAGCAATACCCGATGTCGAATTTCCGGAAGGTTGACTTCTGGCGAGCACCTTTCGGGCCAACAACTTCTTTCGCCTTGCAAGAAGGATGGTCCATGCATCCAGAAACTCGATTGCAAGAGCTCCTGAGGTGCTGCTCCCTTTGATAGAATGTCAGCCGGGGTTCATTTCATTTGGTACATATTAGCGCCACTCCATGCCCTAGTAAGTTGTTGTATGGCAGAGATCTTATTCGACACAAAAGACGTTGAATTTGGAAGACTCTTCTCGTAGCAAGACAAGACTACAGTGGAGTCCGACCAACAATGGATTGGGCAATCGAAGGTGCTCATTTTTTCTTTATTTCGCGAAGTAAATTGGCTAATAAGAACGCTGCACAGAAAATTCAAGTTTAGGCACCGTGAGGGGTCTTTAATGGAGCAACCCTAGCCTTCGAGCAAAGTAAATGAACCTCAACGGTAGTATCCCGTAAACGATCGAGCATAGATACAGGCTCCATAGGCTTGGAGGCTTGCATCACAGAAGGCATGTAGTTCGAACCTTGATTTAGGTAGAAGTATGTAACGTGGGAATGAAGCGTGTCCTACAGTAGCGAAGTCCGAGCAAAAATCCGCCCAAGCCGATTCAAAGGCTGAGGAAGACTTTTGTCCCAATGCAGCTTGTCTCTCACATGCGCTGCATGATGATTTTTCGCTTTTGTCAAAGTAGGCCCGACTAAACCCATAGGATCATAGCATCGCGCAATTGTTGACAGCACCGAACGCTTGGTTTGCTTGCCAACACCGATTTGAGCAAATGTAAATAAAAATTGTCCTGGTTTGGCTCCCAAATGAGCCCAAGGGGCTTTGGTTACATCGCTTCATCATCCAACTTCAAAAACTTTCCCTTTCGGAATCTGGGACCATACGAAGAACATCAGGAGTTGAAACACCATTTCCGCAATTGAAAATTACCTCGAGCGAAGATCCTTGGTTTGAGTCATAATTTCCAACACTTCCTCGACCGAATTGCCTCAGAAATCATGTCATCCACGTAGAAGTCTTGTAGAATGGTTTGCGATCCTAATGGGTAAGACGAAGACTCATCCATGGCTAGCTGATGCATAGCTCCGAATAGCTAAAACGATGCAGGCTTAGTACCATAGGTGACTGTGTTTAATTTGAGGACCTGTATGTCGTCGTCAGAGGGTCCCTCCACAATATGCATTGGAGCATGGTATCAGGCATAGAGACACGCACACACCTATACATTTTCGATATATCACCTGTAGAGCAATAGGAAATGCACGAAAACGGATAAGGGAGTGAAACAGCTTGGCGAATGGTGGGACCTGACATTAGCAGATCGTTTAGCGAAAGACCAGATGTGTGGTAGCTGCAGAGCCATCGAATACGACTCTCAGCTTTGTTGTGGAGCTGTCCCTTTGATGACGCAGTGATGAAAACAAAAATATTGGCACTTTTGCCTATCTTCGCTGGGCACCAGAGACATATGGCCAAGGGACAAGTACTCCTTCATGAATGCCGAATAATTTACATAAAGAGCTGGATTGCGGACGAACTTCCGCTCCAAATTTTATCAAAAGCGCCGTTTAGCTTGCAGAAGGAATCACCCAAGGACTCGAGACTTCGCTTCATAGGCAAGCGAACAGAATATTCCCCGGAGGGAAGACAGTGTGATGGTTGACAAAGTGTTCCTCGCAGTGCAGCTCCTCCTTTGTTGCCTAGCGATTGGCTCAAAGATGTGCTCCACTTCCCAAAATTGACGAACCAGCTCATCAAGCCGAATGCTGTGATTGGTGTCATCCGAAGATTGGGCTGCGATAACCGACGATGTGTTGGGGGCCAAATGCGCCCGAGTGCCGCAATCCAAAGTGGGCTGCGACTGAATACAGGTTGGGGGCCGAGTGCCCGCCACCAGAAATGATCCATCCGAAATGTGTCTTCTGCAACGAAGTCAGGCGCCGGCTGAATTTGTCCCACACACAGCAACTCGAAGAACAGTCCAGCTCCGATGAGCAGGTCAATCCGTTGCAGCTTGTGGAACGAAGGGTCAGCAAGCTGTATATTAGGACAGGATATTCCAATTAGAGACGCTAATTGGGATGCTGGGGTTAACTTGTCCCGTGATCTTCTGGGCAACGACGGAAGTGATGCTAGTGGTGAACTCTGAAATCCGCGATTTCCAAGCGAGATCCACCGAGATACCTTCAGTTGAGAAGCTAGCATCTCTATGCCATAGACCGCGGTAAGCGATTTGGTTTTCTAAGTTTTAGCTGATTAGCTAGACGACTTTGTGACGAAATGTAATTGTGATCCTGAGTCCAAAAGGGGTGCGCGACATGGCACGAAAGTTCCAACGTTGTTTTTTTACGAGAACGACGACGGTGGCTAACAGCACAGCATCAGAATGACTTTGGGATATTGGGGCTTGAGGCAATGAGGACGACATGGCAACCATGGCACTATGACTTGGTTGTTGTTGTTGCTCCCAGCTTTACTCGTAGGAAACAGATTGAAATGTCTCTGTTGGACGAACGAAATGCAAAAAGCGTGTGGTGCTTCGATCGGCAAGTACGGCGGGGACCGGATTTACAATCCTTCACATGATGGCCCTTTCGTAAGCAAATAAGGCATAGAAGAGCCGCTTTTGCTTCCACCTGACGATCATTCGGCGACAGAGGTGCAAACCGTGGACAATTGAAAATTATATGGTTCGTGCCCTCGCATAACACACAAGAAACGGGGGCGCTCGATGCGACGAAAAGATTTTCTATGATGCGTACTCACGGTTTTCCCGGACTTGCCAACCTGATCTTGCCCTTGCGTTGATTGATCCACATTTTCAAGCGTTCGACATCTCTTTTCCAAAAAAATCAGACAATTTTTCCCATGACGGCAGCTCTTGATTCGACGAAGTCTCCTCCCATCTGCTCTGAGTGGCCTTGTCCAGCTTCAGAAGTTTACACTCTGTACAGAATACAGTCTGTTTACT
Source organism: Drosophila bifasciata (assembly GCA_009664405.1). NCBI lineage: Eukaryota > Metazoa > Arthropoda > Insecta > Diptera > Drosophilidae > Drosophila > Drosophila bifasciata. The sequence continues at coordinate 26,898,248 of CM019044.1, forward strand.
TCTTCCTTACTAGCCAGCGATTCCATTTGCACGAATATGTGAGGTGACTCTGTCAGTCAGTTCCCTCAGCTTGCCCACCGATGCGTCAGCCTTCTCCAAAAAAATCCCTCTGATGTGTGCCTGCAAAATAAAACGTTTATTATCAAAGCTTTAAAATATCTAATGCCACGATATAATTAGCCTCATTTATCTCCAATGAGCTGATGGTATTGAAGGGGCTGCGCCACTCAAACAGGAACGTAGATGCTGCAGCTTTTCGATAGGGGTTAGCTCGGACTCCTTGTCAATGATCGCGGTGAACATTGAGAAGAAATTGGTTCCGTGTACATTCCACTAAACTTTGGCAGCTCCAGCTGAGTAACCGAGATCGATTGGCCATAACGACGATTGATTGGGATGCACGAGTTGGGGTTGATTGTCGAACAATGCTTGGTGCTGGATCGACTTCCAAGCTCGCGCTGAAGAATGGTCGCAGTGATATGGATGGACGAGTCGAATTTGGCGGGTACTTCACTGGACATGGACTCAAAATCCATTTCCTCTAAGCTGTTGTGCGCCACGGCAAAATTAGATTCCAGTACAGTCAACGATTGCAACAGTCCTTGCAGATCATATTCATCCATTTGGCACAGCTTCTCACAATCCATATCCGTGCGTATTGATTCTAGCCTATCGAAAATAGATCTAGTTTTCAACTTCAAAAATGTAATCGAGACGCAGGAATTGTGTGCTGTGTGTGCTGCGTTGGCACTAAAACTTCCACCACTTGGAGCAGCGCCAAATGCCACCGACTCGCTATGTGTTTCACCAGCCTCATTTGCCAGCAAACGATCCATTTTTCTATTATTTTTCTATTTCCCATGTTTTGGCTGAGATAGTTGACGCGGAGTGTATTGGTCGAAGTTAAAATTCGATTTTTCAACAAGCGATACAAGCTCAAACGTTTTGTGTGTTCACTTTTTGCGGCACTTTTTTGTGCGCGAGAGAACGATCGAGAGTGCACGGATTTTCGAGTTCGAATTCCAAAGAGAGTTATTGCAGCCGGTCACGAGAGATGGCTGAAGCAAACGACGAAAGAGTAGACGAAAAAAGCTAACGGACCTCGGAACTCTATGCAGCCGGTCTCGACAGTGCGTTGCGCAGGCTGAAGCAGACGGTGAAGAGAAAACGAAAACGAATAGCGGGCCGTTGCTACGGTCGGCCACAACGACTTTGTTCGCTCTTTCTCTTAGCAAATGTTGAGTTATATGTTTAAAATTCGAAGAATTAAATGTTTAAACACTTTAACGCACTATAAGTTCACGGCGATCACGTCGGGGTGCTAAAATGTTGGAAGCTGCCGAGCTTTTTCGGCAACTCTGACTCCACATTTACGACAATTATTCGCCGTATTTAGTTTTTAATATTTCTGTTTATTATTCGACGATTTTATCACAATTTGAAGGGAGCGTGGCCGTGAACTGCGATTCGATTGGGTTAAACTTTACAATATTTGCGAGCTCGATTAATATAACGGGTTCGAGTTGGAATTTTGTAGAACTTAATTTGGACTGCTCGGAGATGCGCGGCGATCGACAATATTTTTAGACTGTGAGACTATAAAGGGCAAAGCACTGCAATATAAATGTACGAAGGGTTGCATACATATGTGATTGCGCTTCTATGCACTGTAGAGAGGGCGCGACTGAGCGCGACAATTCCAAACTTAGTTAAAGCGTATAAAGAAGTATACATGTAAACAAGGCGAGCTGCTCTTAGTAATCAGACTTATGTAGCTGCTGCTGCTCGAACAAGCTGCATTAAGTAAAGCTAGAATTGGAATGCAAAATAGCGGAAAAACACAGAATCCGAATCACCAATAAAGCTAATAAGGAAATCCGACAAATATACTCCGCTATTGAAAGGGTAACTCAGCAAAAAACAGTTTTGTCCACAAATATTGGAAAAGAGAGAGTGGCAGCAGCAGCAGAATCACAGCCATAGTCAGTGTCGGGTTTCCCAGCCTGATGTTTAGTTAGTGGAGCAGCCTAAAAGTAAATCTACCTACAAATGTTTTGCTTATTTGATTGAACACTGTATTGTAAAGATTGTAATTGTTTTGCTTATGGTTACGCTTTATGCTCATTTCGCTACTACAGCTGCAGCGTCTATGCTGTTCTCCCGCGCGCTCTCTCCTCTCTCTATCTATCGCTCGCACTCGGCTCAGCAGCAGCCCGAGCTTATTTTTGTTCTCTACCTTCTTGCAGTGGGGCACGGGTAATTCGGTCCGCCTGCCCTAGCAGTCCGGATGTGATTATCATAACTTTCGGATTATTTGTCCACTGAACTCACAAACGCGTATTGCCGCTACATCATAATTATAAATAAAATAAAATACATAAAATTGTAGTTCCAATTGAAATCTCGGCTCTTTATTTAAAAGACTTTTTGCAATAGCTATTAAAAAACGCTTAATAGTTAACATTTGCGACAGCGACGTGACAAGTAATAATAATTGATCAGTACAATCACAAACTGCATGCAAACACAATTTCGTTCGTTCGTTCATTTCGCTCTTTCTGTACATAGCCAGTGCCATCGACCACATAGCTGCTAAGGCCGCTATTGGCTACACCAGCTGCTCTTACATACACGAATTGTATTTTTGAGGTTCCCGTTTGTGTTACACGCGTTTCGTTTTGCGTTCCTCTTCCTCCCGCTACGAACGTTTAGAGCGGCTGCTGCTATGGACGCCAACGACACTATAGTGACAGTAAATAAAGGGAGCAAAACAGGGTGTCTTTTTTGAGGATGAAGTCAACGGAACTCTTCCAGAAGGCTAAGAGATTGACTACCGCTTGGGAAGATGAGGCCGCTGTCTCCGATTATTACACACTAGTGGGAAAGTTGGAGCAGATTGAGAAACTGATCGGGTATTTGAGACATTTCACAACGAGCTCGAAGAATTGACTGCAGCGAAATTCACAGTGGACTGTGCGACAGTTTTGAAACGCTTGCCAGTGCTCTCAAGACTTCGATTCGGCGTGAAATTGATCGGATTAGCGGCTACATGCCTCTGCATTCAACGGTTGCTGGACCGAATGTAACTTCTGGTTTTGCTGGTTCTCAGCCGCCACGTCGTCGCAGGCCAGCATCATCCCTGCCTCCCATACACCCGCCAAGTTTTAGTGGAGGATATGTGGATTGGACGGACTTTTATTCGATGTTCACCACCATTATCGACAACCATCCAGACCCTCCAATATTGAGAAGTTCCAGCATTTGCGATCTTGCCTGCGTGATTCGGCTATTGTAACGAACCGTTACATTTACACTCACCATATTATACCATATGTACAATTTTATAAGACCCAATACAGAACACAAAAACACCATACCACATTTTGTAACAACACAAAACACTACAATTTGTCCCACGCGCGCCGATCGATTTCGCCGAATCGACACACGCGCCATACCTACCAAGAGCTACCTAACCCAGTTTCCCCGCCGAGTTACACAACTCCATCGCAGGTCATTCCTCGGTACGCCCGGAGCCAATGACCACAGCCTGTGACTCAGCTCATTTCTCCCGGTGCATCCGAGGCAATGACCGGGTCGGTGGCACGCGCTGGAGAACCCGACACCAACCCAGCACCCAGACTTCAGCGGACTCAGCACTGAGATCGGGCTTAAATAGCCCGAGCCCTCGATCAATCAGGGGCAGTCCATCGCCTATTCTACACAGTAACGGCGGTCCCATCGCCTATCCTAAAACACGGCAGTCCATCGCCTATCCTAAAAAACACGGCAGTCCATCGCCTATCCTCAACTAAAACGGCGGTCCATCTATCATAAACCAAAACGGCGGTACATCGCCTATTTTAAACCGTGTCGGCAGATCACCAATTCGCCAGTAACAACAATCGATCCGCCGCGTTCCATACACACAAGACAATTATACGACAAAATAAATACATTAAAGAAAAGTGAAATCAAAACAAAACCCAACAACGTGTCATCAATTCGCCGAACCCTCAAACGGAAATAAGGTAAACCCAACCAAATATTACCAAACACCAAAAACCCGGGTGTCAGCAAAAACATACCGAGCGCGACACCGAACGGTGTTAACGTTGTTCTTGTTCATCGCCAAGTGCGAATTACCTACACGGTAGGTAGACCCTACGCCTGCTCCACTTTCGGTCTCAGCCTTTGTTTTGAAGTCCCAGCAATCTACAAATATTCTTGTAGAGAACCCTGGACGAACTGAGCTTACCTCAGTCTGAAATAAGGTATCATTACACGGCGTTAGAGACAGTGCGCGCCCTGGAAATTTCTGACAGCAATTATAATATAGCCTTAGAGTTGTGGAAAAAAGGTTTTTAATCGTCGCTTAATCTTTCAGGCGCACATTACTGAGATCCTGGGGCTGCAGTCTGGTGGAGAATGGGTCAGTGTCGATGCTTCGGGAGATCTCCCGGACCACAACGCTCATATTCGGGCGCTCCAGGCTTTGGGCACTCCCGGAGCAGATCAGGACGACGCATCATTGTGCAGGTGCTGCTTAGTAAACCGGATCCAGCGACTCGCCGCGGAGGAGCGTACTTGTATGACCCAGCCTTCTGTTAACTTGATTCCGTCATGGGAGTCCATGGCCTCGCTTTAAGCAGCGATGCATCTGCCGTGTCGCAGCGGGATTTCGTTATGACAACTTATGCGCCGAACTTTGTCAGTGGGCAGGAGCAGTGGTGTTAGCCAATAATTCCAAATCCATACTACGCCTTTAAGCAAAAACACATCAGGTTGCGTTCTGTGCAATGACAGTGCTCACGGAATCCATCATTGTCCCAAGTTTATAGCACTGTCTCCATCAAATCGCTATAAAGAAGCCAAAAGTGCTCCATGTGTCTAAATTGCCTCAAGGCAGGCCATCGGTTGAGTAAATGCAGCTCCAGCAAATGCCGTACCTGTGGGCGTAGGCACCACACTCTCCAGCATTTTGAGGTCCTGGAGCTACTGCAGCCCATGGTGGATCTGTGCTGCTTGACACGTCGTCGCATCTCATCACTGAGTCCTCTGCTTCAGCCTCTGCATATTCTGCACTTATTGCCCAGGATCTCAGTAATGATGATGTGCTATTACCCACGGCCACCGTCCTAGTCAAAAATAGTTCTGGAGCCTTCGTTTCTTGCCGAGCGCTGTTAGATTCCGGCTCTCAACTGCATTTAATAACATCCCGTTTAGCTAATCAGCTTCAGCTTCGGAAGATAAAATCATCCACTGCTGTTTCTGGAATAGGCGACTCCAGCCTCGTCACCGATGGAATATCAGTGAAAATAAGCCTTCACTCTCGTTTGTCGACATACTCGGCTCCCATCACTGCTGTAATCGTCCCTAATATCACTGATCGGCAGCCAAGCCGCAGCGTGAACGCTTGCAGCTGGATGATCCCTGGAAACCTGCCACTCGCCGATCCAGGATATAATACACCTCAGGGCATCGATCTGCTGATTGGTGCAAGACTGTTTTGAGCTCTTATGTGCTGGGCAATTCAAGCTTTCGCCAGGATTACCAATACTTCAGGAAACTCTCTTGGGATGGGTCGTGTCTGGAGGTTGTGATCGAGTCAAAGACGTGTCGTTGATGAGCTTAACAAGACCCCAACATCAATTTATATGCGAAACCCTGCAGATTCTGTTGAGAGACAGGTTTCAACGGGGAGGATGTCGGGTTTCCCAGCCTGATGTTTAGTTAGTGGGG